>OY987250.1:5595429-5801404 GCA_963920765.1 Ulota crispa | reverse complement strand
CAACTTGACTAAATTCACAAAAAAAATCAACAATTTTTGGTTGAAATTCTGTTGATTTTGTGCTCAATTTTCTACTAGTGTTCTCACTATTTTTGGAGTAAGCAATATGTTTGACACATGGCTCTCTCACCTTTGCTTGTTAGCTTCATGAGTTATCTCACATCCATTCACTAGTAGAAAATTGAGCACAAAATCAACAGAATTTCAACCAAAAATTGTTGATTTTTTTGTGAATTTAGTCAAGTTGATTTGGGTACTTTTCTGTTGATTTTCTGTTGATTATTTACAGTTTTCTGTTAATTTGTTATTGATTTCTATTACGTATTTTATGTTGTTCAATTCTATTTCATTTTATTTTTATTTTTATTTTTCATAAAATTTGTTTTAATTTTACGAAAATGTGAACTTTTTAGGGGGATGGGCAGCTGCCCAAACTCCCGGGCAGCTATCGGTAGCGGGGTTTGAACCCTCTACCTCTCCTCTCACACTTCACAACCTTAGCACATTCTCAAAACCACTAAAGAATGTGCAACTGCACATGCATACATTAATATCTTGATTCTATTTGTACATTAAATGTTCATGTCTTTAGTAATTCAGTAGACTTTGGAGGCTAGTTCCGTCCATTAAAGGATTTTTTTTCAAAAAACTTAGAACTAAGAAAAGTTGGTAAATGTGTTTTACTTTCACTTTCAACAATTATTTTTGGATTTCAATCTTTTTATCAAAAGTTATGAGCTAAAATCAGAGAAGGTGTTTAGAAATTTTAAATAAATTGTTTATTTCCATCCTTTTGATTTTGTTTATAATTTTTTTTTGGAATTCACAAATCTCATAAGGATTGTTGCAGGCAAAAGTTGGATTCATTAATAATTATTATTTAGTGTTAGTTTTTTGTAAAAAGAACTTTATTTTGTTAAAAATAGCCTCCATAGTTTGATAGCTTCAAATGACATGAAGTCGTGAAAAGTTACAAAATGAAATCCTTGCAATTATAAAATCAAAATTCTATTGACTTTTGAATAGTTTTGGATATTTTTTAAGGGCATTAATATGTGAACCACACCCTTTGAACTACTATACCACACCCTTGGGGTAAATTTTAGATTTCTACCATCAAAAATTTGAGTTTGAAAATTTTGAATTCAAATTTGGACTTAGAGACCATGGTATTGTCTAGGACCATTAAAAAAGTTACAATTCAACAACACCCAATGAAAAAGCTTATCTTTTTTTACAAACAAAAGTAAAATTAACAATTTTCTCCCTAAGTAAACTTTTTCATTGGGTGTTGTTGAATTGCAACTTTTTTTATGGTTCTAGACAATACCATGGTCTCTAAGTCCAAATCTGAATTCAAAATTTTCAAATTCAGCTTCTTGATGGTAGAAATTTAAATTTTACCTCATGGTGTGGTATAGTAATTGGAAGAGTGTGGTACACATATCAATTCCCATCTTTTAAAGCTTATAAAAACATTTTATAAGATTGTTTTTTTTTAATTCATTTGGTTAGTAATAGAAGGAAAAATACTAAAAATACCCTTTAAGTCTTTCAAAATATCAAGTTTACGCCAAAAATATGTGAAACATAAAAAATAGTCCTTATTTTTTGTAGGAATATCAATTATACTCCTATTATTTTGGAAAATTAATAAAAAACTCTTCTATTTTGAAATGTTAAACATATCCTTGTGTTATTTGAAATGTAAAAATCACCTTTGGTTTCTTGTAATAATTTGCATAAAACTATACACTTGGTTATCATGTAACACAAAGATATTTATGGTACTTTTAATCCTTAAGGGATATTTATGATTTCTTCAAAGAATTGAGGAGCATCTTTTATATTTGTTTGTAAAGAAATTTTGGTATTTAAAACAACAAAATGTTGTACTTTTTATATAAAATTTTGTTGAATTAGTGAAGTTGTGTCCAAAAGTATCTAGATCAACAAAAAACTGTTGAGTTTTTTGTTATTATGGTCATGTGTTTACTTGACTTTAAAGGTTGCTAATTTTAAATCTTACCAAATTGTGAAAAGTAAAGAAAATAAAACTAGTCAATGTACACTGAAACTTCAAAAAGATTTTTTTTTTTTTGAAAACTTCTTTTATTTTTTAAAACTTCAAAAAAATTTAATGAGGTCCAAAAAGGTTTTAGAAAGATTTCAAAAACAAACCTAAACTATTGTGATAGTTTTTTTGAAAGAATTTTGATGATTTACAAAAAGATTCCTAAAGGACTCTAATTCAATCTAAGAGATCTATTTCTATAAGTATTTTGAAGTACTTTAACAAATTCCATAAAGATTTTAAAAAGATTCTCAAAGATTCCAAAAAGGTTCTTGAAAAATTTTAGAGCTTTTCAAAGATTTTTTGAATTTCAAAAAAGATTTTCAAAAGATTTCCAAAGATTCTCAAAGATTCTCAATTGTTCTCAAACATTCTCAAAGATTCCAAAATACTTGAAAAGATTTCCAAAGATTCCAAATGATTCTCAAAGATTCTTAAAAGATTCTCAAAGATTCTCAAAAATTTCCAAAGATTCTTGAAGATTCCAAAGAGATTCTCAAAGATTCTCAAAGATTCTCAATTGTTCTCAAACATTCTCAAAGATTCCAAAAAAACTTGAAATGATTTCCAAAGATTCCAAAAGATTCTCAAAGATTCCAAAAAGATTCTCAAAGATTCTCAAACATTTTTAAAGATTCTCAAACATTTTCAATTGTTCTCAAACATTCTCAAAGATTCCAAAAAAACTTGAAAAGATTCTCAAAGATTCCAAAAGATTCTCAAAGATTCCAAAAGATTCTCAAAGATTCTCAAAGATTCTCAAAGATTCTCAAAGATTCTCAAAGATTCCAAAAAAACTTGAAAAGATTCCGAAAGATTGTCAAAGATTCATGAAGATTCCTAAAAGATTCTCAAAGATTCTAAAATCTCAAAAAGATTCTTAAATATTCTTAAAAATCATGAAAAGATTCTCAATGATTTCCAAAAGATTCTTGAAGATTCTTAAAGATTCACAAAAAATTCCCAAAAGATCTTCAAAAGATTCCAAAATTTCTATTGATTTAGATAGTGGTGTCCAAATCAACAGAACGTATTTAGTTTTTTACAGAATTCTGTTAAATTAGTCAATTAGCGTGGGCAAGTGCCCAAATCAACAAGAAATTGTTGGTTTTCTGTTGTTTTGGAAGGAGTTTTCTACTAGTGATGGTCCATTGTGGAAGACAAAAAAACAAAAAAATAACCGGGAAAATTTGTATTATTAATTTCATTATTTTTCATTTGCAGTTTTCATAAATTGATTATATAGGTGTTTATTGAATGTGTATTTAGACCTCCTTACCTCATCCATCTCTCTTGTAACTCTTTCAAAAGAATCTAGTGTAGATTTTTTTGTATAAAGAGCAACTCCAATTTGAATAAAATCTGCTATTTGCTATAATTCTCTACTTTACATTTTTGGAATCTAACAACAATACCAATCCAGCTTTTGGTTTGATGTAATAGCTGTAGTCTTGTAGCCAAAATTCTCCACCTATTTTTGATACTCCATATTGTGGTTTTGCAAATCAAAATTTAAAAATTAGGATGTAAAATAAGCATTTGTGTTTTAATAATAAGTAAAACAAAAAACATGAATGTTTTATAAATATATATATTTGTAATTATTAAAAAATTCAATTAACTAAATTTATAAAAAACGAATATCTTACCTTTAGTAAACCACATAGTAAATCTCATGAGTGAATCACGAGTATCACAATGAGATAATGCCCAGTAAATTTTTGTAACACCCATATTAGAAAATGGTGTATCACCAATTCTTCCATACATTGTGGGAATTGTTGTAGGGTGTAGATTTTCCAACTCTTGTATCCAAGAAGAAAATGCAGGCTCTAAAAATTTGTACATGTCATTTGTAAATGCCTCTCCAAGTTTATGAATTTCTTTTGTAGTTGGTTTTATATTGTTATTTGATTGATTTGATTGAGCATATCTGTAAACATTATTTATAAATAGATAAGTATATTAGAGAATTATAAAAAACTTTAAGCTAATCTAATAAATTATTATACTAAAGCTTTTCATTTCAAATAAATAATGTCATTACAAATTTTGATTTGTAACTAGTTTTTTTGATATTACATAAAATCAAAAAATAATATAATTATTTAAATGGAATATACTTACATGGCAGGTATGTCAAGATAAGTATTTAGCCTCCAACTAAGCATAACCATGTCTCCACAAATATTTTGTTGACCATTTTCAACAACTCCTCCATAATCATAAATAAATTCTAAAAGATTGTAATATTCTTGGCATTTATGATTAGGTAGAAAAGTATCCATATATACACCTAATACTTTATCTTCTTCCATTAATGCACATGATTGAGATAATCCAATTATCTTAGACAAGTCAAATTTTGAAGCTGGAGCTACTTAATTTTGACATTGAATAATCTCATTTACACTTTCAGGAATTCACATACCTAGTGTTTTTAATTTTTGTATGTTTTTATGCATATGTTTTTTACCCTGTTCATGAGCCTTCTGCTAGTATTTTGAATTAAAATGCATATGACAAAGAAGAAATATATATACATTTGAAGACATTTTCTACAATTTTGAAGAAAGAAGATAAAGGGAATATGAAATATTTAAAACTACATTATAAGAACCATGACTAAATAAAACAAGAAGGGGTGGTATATATTTATATGAAAATAAAACCTATTATTATAATCAAAATAAAAGACAAAGTAAAAGAACTGAAGTGCAACTATCACTTTTGTGATAGCAAGAACCTTTGCCACTAGGGCATGCACTATAGAGCTGAATTGGCACTAGCATCTTAGCCAATAAGACTTGGTCTTGTTTAGCAGCAGTTGGAAAGTTTGACAACAAAAAGCCTCAATAAACAATGATATAAATTAGGACGCTTTTGTTCATGTATTAAAAGCCAAAATCTTTCTTGGATTGGTGCCATATATTGTTTTTCTCATTCTTCTTAAATTTATTAATTGTTCTTGTCAGTACATGTTTCTAAATATTTCGTATTCCTTGTTGATTACGTTGGTTTGTCCAAGATATAAAGTAATACAAGATTAGCATTAATTTTTAGTTCAACATGGTTCTTAGAAATTAGAATTAAGACAACAATTTGTAACATAAGCATAGGACATCAAATAATACATAAACCTCAAATAAAATTATATATATTTTTTAATTGAACTATTGTATGAACAACTCTTCTAAACTATTCAAAATCATGATTTTGATATATTTTATTATTTACATTAAAACGGTATGGATTTTTTGGTTAATAAAATGTAAGCAAATAATGGGAATTTTGCATTAATTCCTAAATGCCCAAGGCTTTTTTTTAGCTTCCAATTTTTTTTTAAATTAAACAAAAAGCCACATTTTGATAACATATTTCAAAATTTTAAATTGTAACCGTACAAATTCAAAATAGATTTGTTAGAGATCACACTAGAAAAGAAAACATAACAATATCACTTATGGATTGAAAGATTGTAGTGTTTGATTAGGAGGGTGTTAAAATTGTGAAAATAACTTAACTTCTTTAATAGTGCTTGTGTTTGCACTCTAAGGTACTTTTGTAGCAAACTGAGAGAAACATCTTACAAGCATTTGTTTTACTCTAAATGCATGGAAGCATTCACTTTTATTGTACTTTGCAAAAGTGAATTGGAGAATTATTTCAAGACTACAAAATTGAAAAATAGGCTAGGTTTTAAATAACAGCAATAAGCAAGGACCTAAAGAGATATGTCAACAACAAAGGATGTACCAACTTATAATTTTTTTTGCATGACCTCTAGTTTGATAGTCATTACTTAACCTAATTTCAATGCAAGCAAGATTGAGTCTTTTGATTGTCTTGAGATCTCAAAACATGTACACAATAATAAAAGGGAATTGTTATTGCGACACCCTAAACTACTATTGCAACACCCTCAGTGGGTCCAATACAGCTTTTATTCCTACCCGTTTTTTTTGTCGCGCTGCCCATTCTTGCTCCTGAGCTCGCCTCTTGTCGTCAGTCCCTCGTCTTTCCTCTCACCATCTTTCCTCTCGCTAGCTCAACTCTTAGCAGCATTTTCTCTGTCTTCCCTCCCTCGCATTTTGTCGTGACTCTCTCCCTGTTTCCGTCATTCTCTCTTCCACTCTTCTCGTCATTCTCAAGCGTAATTGCCATTTGAGTACTAGCAAACAATCTCGTGATAAGAGTGATGCTCAACAATTTGCATACTAAGAGAAGAATTCCGGTTGACTCTTACTCCTTTCTCCCCCAGCAAGGTTGCGGCTTAGGGTTTGTGCTCAAGATTTTGATTTGTGCTAGCTTAGCAAACAAACAAGCATAAAATTAAGGTTTGTTACAAGTTTTGTGAAACTTCTTTTGAAATTGCTAAAAGCACTTCTATGGTGGACCATTGGGCACTTCCAAAATTTTTTGTGCGATGTCCGTTCCTTGTTGTTGTGAGCTTGTTCTTCTTGTTATCAGTTCTGCTTTTCTCTTCTGTTTGTTACGCTTTTCTTTGATGTTACGTTCCACTTTTCTCTCCTATCCATTTTGTTCCATCTTGTCATGCGCTTGTTCTTCTTGTCGTTTGCTGTCTCACTCTCCACTTCTCTTTGTGCTCTCTAGTTTATCTATAGCTCTTCCCTGCCCACTCCATTAGTCAACTCTTGTACGCTCACAGTGAATCACCTCTCATCTAATACAATGCTTCCTCCAGTCAAACGCAAGTAGGATACACTAGAGAACCTATTCAATAGTGTCCAATTGTTTGCTTTGTCACAGGGGTATGTTGTTGTGAAAAGGCATTGTTGTTGTGAAAAGGCGCTCAGTTGGTGATGATTGACTTTGGTTGAAGTGCAATCGTGGTAGGCAGTACGTCAATAGGATAGAAACTCAACAAAGACACAAGTTCACACACCTCTACAATTGCCCGTTTGATTTATATGCTAAGAAATTTGCTTCATCACAATCTTGGTTTCTTACTATTCAAAACTCTAGTCACAATCATCCACCTTCTTCCAACATGTCTGCACATGTAATTGCAAGACGCTTGTCCCCTAGGGTGCAACAAAATGTACAATAGCTTCTCTTTGCAAGGACTTGGCCTGCAGCAATTTTAAGTACTATTTGACAGCAAGAGCCTGATATTTTGGCCTTGTCATCAAACATTTACAATGACGGATACCTATTGCAGCTTTGTTAGACGAAATGAGGAGGTCTGTGTTTTTTAGTATGATTATTGTTGTGATGAAAGCAATGCTATCACTCAATTTTTTTTTGCTCATCCTCTTTCACTACAACTTACACATAAATATCCCTATGCTATCCTGTTAGACTGTATGTATAAGACTAATAAATTTTGAATGCCACTCCTTTCATGTTATGGGTGTGACCTCTTTAAAGTCCTCTTTCTCATTGTGTTTCATATTTTCTGAAGGATGAAAAGGAAGCAAATTATGTTTGGGCATTGGAGAGGATCAAATTACTCTTTGATAATGGGGTGGCACCACTTACGGTGGTGACTGACAAGGAATTAGTGTTAATGTCATTAGTAGAAAGAGTGTTTCCAACATCAATCAACCTTCTCTATGTCTGGCATATCAATAAGAACATTCTTGCCAATTGTAAGCGTTACTTTTTTGCAGATGAGTGGGCAACGTTTATAGAATGCTGGAATGAGGTTGTGAGGAGCTGTACAATTGATGTTTTTGAATGTAATTGGCAAAAACTTCAGCAAATTTTATGCTCTTCATCCTATTGTCATTAATTACATATTAACAACTTGGTTGCCTTGGAAAGAGAGATTTGTTGCTGCTTGGTCCTCCCAATGCTTGCATCTGGGAAATATTAACATGTCAAGAGTGGAGGGAAGTCATGCTGCCCTAAAGAAGTGGCTTCAAGTTTCCCACACTAGACTTTTTTGATGTTCAGTAGAGAATTACAGCATATGTGGAGCATCAAGAAAGGGAGTTTCAAGCAAAAATAGGAGATGAGAAAGTCCAAACTTGCCTTGATTTTGGTGGACGCTTCTATGACCAAGTAGTTCACATTATCTCTTGGTTTGCATTGCTAAAAGTGTGTGCATTAGTGAAGGCATTAGGTGAACAAGACAACACCATCAATGAGTGCATGGGACAGTTCACCATAAAATTTGGAATTCCATGCAAACACTTATTGCATGCACGCCTTGCAACCAATGGTGTTTTACAACCTAGCGATTTCTATCCACAATGGCATCTTGACCCTCCTTCGACTGTGTCACTACCTTCTCGCTATGTCATCTAGCAAAACGTTCCAATAATTGAAGCACTTCTCAATGAGGTACGTGTAGTATACCCTACATTAGTTCCACATCAACAAGCACAAATACAGTCAACCTTAGAAGAACTGAGCTGTCAACGATATCGTGCTTCAAACGAGCCTAACCACCAGCAGATTAGAGGACGTCCTTCTGGTGTATTGAATTGCAATCAAGATTCCTCTTTGTTTGAAGTTGTGGAGGGGCAGCTAAGGCGATGCAGGGCATGTGGCCAACCAGGTCACAATGTTAGGACATGTCCAACTAAGCACGGGTAACATCACAAAGTGAGTGGAGCATCCTGTTGTTGAAGTGAAGAAACTAAAGACTATTCAATCCAACATATTGGAATACTGCACCAGTGGTCAATGATATCGTTTAATGATGATGACAAGGGTTACAGTAAGTTTTTAATTGCTACTGACAAACCTCTTTGTGCTGCGTTTGTTTTAGGTTGTTTGATTTGCATACTTTTATAGATGTGGTCATCTTTTTCTTTAATGGGTGTTATTGTTTTTTAAAACTAGAATCCTTTGCTTTACTTTTTCTTGTGAGGCCATTCAATTCTGGATTCAAATGCTCCTTTTATAAGGGATATACTGTGTACTTGGATGCTTTGACTAGTTTTAATTTGTATTTGCAGTGTATGGTAATCTAACGACAGAAGCTCAATAGGTTGACTAGGAGGCTTCTTTGTCTCAGCACTTTGTTACTCTAGAAGGATTACTGATGTGTCTTTCTTCCTCTCTGAAAGTACTCTGTCAAGTAGATTGTAATGCAGATTTCTCAAGATTATTTTCAACATTTAGGTTTTTTCAGTTTTTTACGGATTGTCTCTTTTTGCTCTGTAGTTCATGAATTTGCGTCTTGAGACTTGAAGATGTAATTAATCTTAAAGGGCTTCTCTTGTTAGACTGCACATTAATAACGTGGGATGGGCTCTGCGTCTGTTCATATGAGAGCAGGATTTTTTAGCTACGCTACTACATGAAGCTCATCCCATGGGAACGTTGGTGGGATCCATCTGTGCTTTGTCGTTTTTTCACGGAGATGCCAACTGTGCACTTCAGGTCCAATGAAGTTCTCTGATACTTGGCTTCTCAATTGACGTGATTTCTGTTGATGTGAAGAACACGTTAGTGTAAGTACCTTCTTGTACTTTGTGCTATGCATATAAATATTAAAATTATCTTTTATTAGTCATGAGCATTGTTTCATGAGTTTTTTTTACATTGACCTCAAGTATGTGATATTTGTATGTTGATTTGATTTTTAATTCTTGCCCATAAGATGACAATTCTCAAGATTTTCTCTACTAGAGTAGAGATTGTTGAAGTACGTCTGATTGTTTTAAACTCGTTCATAAATCTAACGTAAGTTTTTTGGAAATTTTGGCATATAATGAGGGTCAAGATTGGTTCGTAAACAAAGGTGTGAGGGATAAGCACAAGCACACTGTGCTCATTCTTGGCAAGGTCAGGGTCTGTGAGACGAATTTGTTGTTCTATTTTCTTGATTGCTTTCATGTTTTGTACGTTCTCAGTAGAAGCAGTGAATACTATGATTGACAGGAGAGTTACGTCTGAGTATTTGTCTCTTCAGGAACCAACGCTCACAATAGCTGCATATTTGCAAATGGCGGACATGCCACCAGTATCGCCATCCAACCAACTCTCATACTCGGAGAACTTCTTGAAGTTGTGTGTGGAAGAATGACGAAGGCCAATTACCTTTTTTGGAGCATGCAATTTCAGGGTCTCCAGAGGTTTTTAGTTTTGCTCATTCGGCAAGCAAACTGGTATGGTTCTCTCACAACAGTATATTCTCGTTCAATGTCCTGCCTGCATGTTTTAGTGTGACTTTGACATAACGCAAGAGGCCGATGTTCTTATCATATAGGCTGCAATTGTTAGAGAGCTTCATTGTATGCAGAGAGCTAGAATACTTTCATGGATAGCAGCTAGTTGTTGAGATCAAGTAAATGCCTTGTGTTATTGAAAAATATATATACAAGATTTTTACCTTGCAGTGATATTGGATGGCAATTCAATGGATAAGTCTTTACTGATCAGATAATACAGTGTGTTCTTTTCTTTGCCTCAGTTCTTAGTGTTTGGAGTGGTTGAGGATGATAGACAAAGACTCCAGATGGAAAGTTCAAGTCACCCAACCATGCCTGGCTCTCTTTAGACCTGCTTGAAATATTATGCAACCTGGCAGAGCTAGGGCATGCTGATCACGTTTGAGATTTCAGAGTTTCCACAAAACCTTTGTCCGCAGCTTCTGGGTTTGAGTCTTGTTCAAGTCAACACTGATGTATCTTTGAAGGTAAGTTATGCTTCTGTCGTGTGTCTAGTATTTTTAAGGAATATCTATGATTGGATTGTATCTACTGATTTCTACATAGTTCAATGAGATATTTTGCTCTTACTATAATGCTGCATCCATTCGCTTTGACATGATCTTCTCCACTATCAATTTACTTCTAGAACTGAATATGCTTTTTATTATTTGGCAGTGCTCGAGCTCTGCCATATATGTCTTGGCTCCCTCATTCGTGCCAATTTTGGTAAAGTCATCTTTCGTTTTATGTCCGATTTTACTGTAACTGTGTAAAAATGTTTACTAAAGATTTGCATCTGATAAGTTTGAGTGCTCCCTAGTCATATGGTGCAAGAGTTTTCTTTCATCAGCATGTCCTACAGGACATTACGGTTTTTAAATAGCAAATATGATTACACTTCATGGTCATTAGTTTTAGTGCTGAAGATCTAAAAGTTTTTCAATGGGATTTATTTCTGTAGGGGTCTCAAGGAATTTCTGATCAAGAATTTCTATTGTTGATATTATGGTCGTATTTTTCTGAAGTTCAATTCAAAATCCGAGGAGGAGACTATAGCCCTTTTCTGGAGTAAGCTGTAGTCCCTCAATTGAGAACTATTAATAACAGGAATGATCATTTTTATCATTTTTATCAGCTCAAAGGATCTCTCTGTATATGGCCAGGTTCTGCATGTCTGTGGAGTTTGCAAGTAATGACTCTTATCTGAACATATTTATCCAGGGAGTAAACCTGATGTCAAGAATGCTTAATGCTAATGGCTATTTTTGATGTTTAGACGGCAAAAACGCTTCTCATTATCATGTTTGGGCATCTTACAATTCTATGTGCAAAATTATCACTTCAGTTCATGATAGTTCTTCACTCTTAAATTTTGGTTTGTAAATGTCTTCTCTAGATGCTATGATAGTTTTTTAAAACCAAAAACCCCCTAAATTTTGTTTCATATTACCTGCAGATTTTACCTGAAGTACTGAACAACATGCCCTCACTTGTTGCATTGAGGCTTGCTATTTTTGCTTCTAGACAAGGCCAATTAAATTTAGAGAAATGGCTTGAGGAAGAAGTTTCGATCCATTGGGATTCAGTTGCTTTGGTTTGTTACCTTCGTCCTCCTTATTAGTATTCCTTTTGTTATCTCTTGCATTTGCAAATTTTGTGTGAAGAGGATTAATGCTGTGATGGCTGTGTATTTATTTCTAGTTTGTTAACTCAAATTTGGAAAGCCGCATTTTCAGTACTGGTTGAGTTCATTTTAATAAGACAGAGTTGGTAAGGAAGATGAATTTTGTTTTAAAATGCAGAATTGCTTTACGGTACAGTGTTTTCTGTTCTTTCTATTTATGCCTTAAATCATCATGTGATTGGTTTGGTACGGTTTGCTTGAGTTTTCTAGAAGAAAGTGAGGATTTGTTGGATGAAAGGAATGGAAGAATTGAACTTTCTGAGTACCAGCAGTTCGATATTTCTGCTGCTATATTCAAGGTCAGCTTACAAGATTGGTTTTCTTCTATTCCAATAAAATTGTTTCGAGGTTGTTACCTTCTCCGCAGGATCTGTTGTTCATTATTTTAGGGAATTGAGATGTGTACCCCACCTTTTCAATTACTATACCACACCCCAGAGTAAATTTAAGATTTCTACCATCCAAAAGATGAATTTGAGAATTTGGAATTCAGATGTGGACTCAGAGACCATGATTTAGTCTAGAACCACAAAAAAAGTTGCAATTCAATAACACCCAATAAAAAAGCTTATATTTTTTTACAAACAAAAGTAAAAGTAACACTTTTCTCCCGAACTAAACTTTCTCATTGGATGTTGTTGAATCACAACTTTTTTGTGGTTCTACACAAAATCATGGTCTCTAACTCCAAATTTGAATTCCAAATTCTCAAATTCAGCTTTTTCATGGTAGAAATCTTAAATTTACTCTAGGGTGTGGTACAGTAATTGAAAGGTTGTGGTACTCATATCAATTCCCTTTTTATTTTCAGAATCTAGTCATTTTTATCTATGGGTTGACTAGGTTTTGTAGGATATTTTGTTATGACTGCCTTATGACGTCATTTAGAACTTTAGTGCCCTCAATTTTGCATGCTTGGTCAATAAAAGATACTCTCAATGCTTAGTTTGGTGATGTTAAAAGACTGTTTTAGCTTGAAAGAGATGTGGTTCCATAGTGTAGAGAGGATTCTGATTTTGGTTGCAAATATTCTGTTTCTAATCTTGTTTTATTCTATAAGAATACATTGGCTTGTTCTTACCATTGTCATAGACCCTCTTGTAACTCGTTCTCTGAATTTTTTGTCAGGTTTTGTATGCTACTTGAAGCCTCCTATCGTGAAGGGACTTTGTTAGTGAGATTACCAAACAAAAGGAAGTGAGAAAGCTAATTTATTAGATGCAAACACAATATATTTCGAATCATCATCGCAAGAGTTTAAGGAGGCTGATGTCGAAAAAGAAGCAAATCTTTACCTTGAAAGAGTTTACCATGGGAAAGTTCCAGTGCAGAACGTGGTGAACATGCTGCAGCAGTTCAATTGATCCTCTCCCAGCTAGTAAATACTTTTTTTTTGAAACCCTTTGCTATTGCTCGTACCATCCATTTTCTTCTACATAATGCTAGTATATTGACGTTAAGGAAGTGTGCTCATAAACCGTCCATCTAAGGGCTCATCCACCTTTTTCATGGTTTTTTGTGGATGGGAGGATTTTCAGTTCATTTTTCAGTCAAAGAGAAATATATGTGGAATGTAACACAAGTTGTTTCACATGTTTTAAGCATTTTTTGAATTACTTATGAATTCTCAGAGTGCATGTGTCATAGGTCACTATTTATGACCCTAGATCTTCCAAAAACCATTCACTTGCAAGTTGTGAAGAGATTTGGGTAAGCAAGGAGAATGATTGACTCTTTACAATCAAAAACAATTTTTCTTCCATGCATTCAATGACATGTAAGAGGCCAATTTAAGAACCACCAGTGCACCATTTCACTACAAGCTACCCGAGCAATTCAAAGTGAATGAGCGGTTTTAGAACAGGCTACCTTAAGGTGGCTACTTCAATGGCTTGTTCAATTTTTGACGCATTTGAAGGATAGTTCTAATTGCTTTAAGATATCCAGTCAGTGTATTCAAGCCCTGGTTGCTCTCCTCTTGAACATGAATTCTGAAGTTTGGCTACTATTAAAATGCTAGTAGCTTAATGTGCTGTCAAACTAGTTGAGAATTTGTTGTCTCAATTTCATAACTTAACATTAACCATTGGAGTGCTATGATGCTGCTTGGAATCATGGTTTCTGCGTATTATCCTGTTTTGTTTGACAATGCGTAGTCTCATATTAGGTTTGAAATTCTAACAGTCTTGGGGTATGGGCAATGTTTGATGGGCTGTTCATGCGGGAAAAGGCGATCTTTTAACGAATATATGCTGGATTCTCTGTATGTCTCTAACTTCACTTCCACTTTGGTATTATCAATATAAGTGTGTTATAGGTCACCGGCATTTATTTTCTTTGAGAACTCCTTTGATAGATTCCAAGCTGTATTTCAGACTGGGATTCTGCAAATAATGGGTTTTTTTTGTACTTTATTTCATGAATTTGATATTTGCTTCGCACTTGTAAACGGGGTGCTGTTGTGGATGACGCTTGTATTTATCTCTTTTTCTAGTTACTATCACATGGCTGCAGCTTATTTGTGGTATAAATTTTATTTTGGCAGGAGTGATAGGAAGTATAAGCCCAACCCACGATTAGCGAGGGTTCTGGACATCCTTTTCATATTACATGCAAAACATGAAATGAACTGCTGTACAGCTGCTACCTCTCACCTTGCATCTAAGTATGTAAATCTTCGCCTTCAATAGAGACTTAATGAAATGTATACATTCGTCACAGCTGTTGCAAAACGAGTAGTTATTGGGTCTTGCATTTGTTTTGCGACTGACACGTCTTTTAATGGTATATTGCAGTGGAGTTCATGTTTACAGAGCTTTGGCTGGAGCAGCAGGTGCTCTGTACTAAGGTAGGAGGCTTGAAAACCGACCACGTAAGGGCTCATCCCCTTTTTCATGGTTTTCCATGAATGGGCGGATATTTTTTTCCTTTTGCAGAAAAAGAGAAATAGATGCGGAATGTAACAGAAGTGGTTTCATATTTTTTGAAGCATTTTTTAGCTATTTATGAATTTCATAGGACATGTGTCATAGGTCTTTATTTATGACCCTAGACCTTCCAAGAACCGTTCACTTGTAAGACCACAGTGACCTAGCACACGCTTAACCCCCAAAGGAATATGGCCTTTATTTTGTCAAAAGAAACTCAAAATTGCCACCTCTATGGTAAAGAGTAAAAAAGTTTGAAAATTGGTCTCTTTGTATATCTAACCGTAAGGTCTTGTACTAGACTACTATAAGAATGTGTCATACAAGACTCAAGAACTTTGACTGCACAAATTGGAAGATATTTGCATTTAAAAAGTAATAAACAACTTTAAGTGCACCTTGCATGACTAGATTATTTAACTTTGAACTTTTTTAACTTAAAATTTTTGCACCACAGAGTTTGGAATTCTATTTTTTCATGGTGGGAAGTTGAATTGGTAATCTTGGGAGAAAAACAATAACAAAAAATAATTAATTTTCATTCTTTAAAAAAAACATTAGGCAGTAGAAGGTATGAGATTGAACAAAAACTTAAATTGCCAATAACCCTACAATGGAATTGAAAGGCAATAATCCCAATGGTGAGATTGTCCTAGAAAGCAAACTTCACCCTCTCCAACAATTTGTTTTGAAAAATTACTAAAATTGCATTCAAAAGTGAAGTTTATAAGTTATTTTTTCAAGAAGATACTTGAATTGCCAAAAAAACAAGATTGTCCATAACTTTCACATAATTGGTCCAAGTGGAATGAATCAAAGCTTCAAATGTAGACAAAGATATAATGTATGAGAAAAAAAATTAAATTTTCTTTCAAGTTTGTATAAGAATTGTTTTTGCTCCCCAGAGTCCCCAAATTTGTGCTTATTTGGGCATAACTTTTGCTCCTTGCCATGAATTGGAATAAATACTAGATGCCCACATTGATCTTTGAATTCCCCATCTTCAATAACAGTTTCAAAAAATCATGCAAAGTAATTTGGCCACAAGTACATGCCCAAAATCCCATTTGTCCGCCAAATGGACAGTTGGTCCTTTGGGGGTTAAGATGTTGAAATTAGGATTAATGATTATGTGATTCATACCAGCTCAGGTGCTTATTTTGTTCTTTGTAAGGAAGTGGCTGTCTTCTTTTGGAGTTTTGTTATACATTCTTCAAGCAATGAAATGGCAATGGTAAGGTATGCACACTCGTAAGCACCATTGTCCCTAGAACCGTCACCTCTGAAGTCTTGAAAAATATGTGGAAATGAATAAATGTAATGACAAGGATGTACAATATGTGAACATGAAATCTTAATAGTAGTTAAGGGTGCAATGGCAATTTGCTCTTTAAAACTTCACAACTTATTCTCACAATATCCAAATAATACAATCAAAAGTGCAAACTTGTTATTTTTTTTGTTACTAATAGGATCATATAATTTGCTAACTATTTATTGATACTCATCATGTTCAAAACCCTTAGTTTGACACTTACGGGTGTACATACCTTACATTCTTTGAGGAGATTCTCTGACCAGTTATTATCATTGTGCAGGTTGTATTGAAAGATGCTGGCTAAAATTGGTTCCGTAGAAAAAAATTCCAATTTTCTTGAGGGTGTCATGAACAAGTCTACATTCAATCATGCTTTTGTGATGAAGTTGCATTTTGTAGTATATTTTGGGATGTACTGTTGGGGGTGATTGCAAGAAACATTTATACTATTTTTTGTCCCCTTCACCTCTTGCGGGTGTTTTTTGGCTTGTAACTTTTGCTCAGAAAGTTCTTTTGAGCTGAAATTTCAGAGGAAGGTACATGTCATAGTCACAAACCTTCCATAATTTTTGTGGTTATTTTTAAATTATTTTATTATTTTTTAACATCCCTTGAATAGGTGTCTACCTTGGCCATTTTGGGGGCTAATAGTACTATTTTGGGTTCAAGAAAGCAAATCTCATGCCACAAATTAGGGAAGTTGTTCATCATAGAGCATTACATGGAATTGTAGAAGGGTTTTAGGAAATTGTGAATTCTCTACCCTCCACATGCTCTCAAAGTGGGCATCCTTTGGTCAATGATTGGAGAAAGAAAACAAACTTCCCCAAAAATGCAATTCCATCAATACAAGCATCTTGAATAGAGCAAAAATAGCCATTTATTTTTTTATTGTTTTTAATGTTTATACTATTTTCTAAAAATCAAAAAAGAAATTGTCATTTTGTGGGTAATTTTTGTCCCTCTATTTTTGTGCATAACTTTTTGAATAATTTTTTCTATTTTTGAATTTTCATGAGTATGCTATTTTAAGTGGTTTACAAATTATCCATATTTTATTTTATTTTTAAAAAATATATTTCAAAAGCTCATAGTACTACTTAGTACTACCAATTTTAAGGGTGTTTGAGACAAAACTATGAAGTGTTTCTTGCAACTATTGTTGGCATCATTGGTTAACCCCTAAAGTACCAAGCCCTTTTTTTTGGCAAAATCACTGAAAACTAAAACTTCTAGGAGGTTTACAAGAAATGGATTTTATGTTTTGTTTTTGGGAAATCTAATTGTAGGATCTTGCCCTACATTGGAAGAGGTACTTGTGGGAAAAAAAGCAGCTCATTCCAAATGGAGAGGAGTGAGATATTTACCTCTAAAGTGAAAAAATAAGTTTTTTTCCATGCTGCCCAAAAATTTCAAAACCCTTTGACCACTCATATAACAAAAAAATTGCTCTATCCAAAGTTGCGGTTTATTTTTTCCATGTAAGAGACCAAGTTAGGTATGTGTGAGAGAATTTTGAAATCTATTGGAACTTTGGAAGACATAGGAAAAAATAGTAAGTAAGAAGAAGTAGAGAATGAGTCAAAATACTAAATTGTTATGAATTTAATTATGGAAATGAAAAATGCAAATCCCAATGATGATAATGTTGTGATAAACAATCTACTTCCTTTGGTTTTTTTTTCTTTCCAAAATATTGAAAATTGAGTAAAATAAAGGACTTCAAAGTTTATTTTAGATTAGAGATTCCATATTTGCCTGCAAACAAAAACTCCTCATAATTTTTGTGTCATTGATTGAAATTGAATGATTCAAAGCTTCTCATGAATAAAAAAATCTTAAGAACCAATTTCAAATTTGCATTAAAAAAAAGGGAAATTTTAAAGAAGTTTTGGGCTGCACGGACGAGCAATCCTAAACCCAAATTTCATAAATTCATGCATAACTTCTTTGTCAAATGACAAAATGAAGAAAAAAATAGATGCTCACTTTGGTCTTTGAATTCCCCACCTCCAATAAAAGTTTCATAAAATCACACAAAGTAGTTTAGCCATAGGTACATGCCTAAAGTCCAACATGTCCCCCAAAGGAACAATGATCCTTTAAGGGTTAACTGTTGCAGTTAGGGAATGGCAATTTTTAGTATTTTATTACAAGAAAAATTTGGTTTGCTTTTTATTTTTTGTTTTTACGAGTCTTGTAAACCCATTTACCAAGGTAAATGAATAATGGTGAGATTTTAACATGCCTTTTCATTTACCTCCTCATAGTTTGAATTTGAATTTCAAGTTCAACTCAAGAATTATCAAATAAGGCTCATTAATTGAATATGTCTTTTCATGTTAATCTATACCTCTTCTAGTTTTAAATTTCAGATTTAAATTTAAAAAATATTTGAAGAGGTTCATTTCAATTGTCTTTTTGTCTCCCTCCTCACCCTTTTGTATTCAATGTAAAATACAAATTAAGAGCTATCTAATAAGGTTCATTAAGAATATCCTTTCATCTTCCAAATATCAGGTAACCGGTCACAAACAACTGTACGGACAGGTCGCCAATGTGAGTTTTTTTATTAATTGGAGACGTTCTACTGGAGCAAGAAGCGGAAAATGTCAGGTTTTGGTCACCGCGTTTACAAAAATTACGATCCTCGTGCTAAGGTAAGGTTAAAAAAAAAAATTGGTCTCCCTGTGAGATCCGGTCTAGTATCATAATTTCAAAGACCACAAGTTTAGTCTATTTGGCGGTCTTAGTTTTTTTTAAACATGAAGCGACAAAATATGCAGAACGTTTTGTAAGTTTATTTTTTCTAATTTTTATGCTTCAACTTATTAACCCGGCCACTCGCTGAGGAAGTCTTCGCCGTAGTACGTCGTGACCCTCTCATGGAGATTTGTTTCTTCATAAGGTAGCAGCACCCATAACCGTCAAACTAAGGGTTTTGAACATGATGACTAATAATAAACATCTAGCAAATTATAGGATTCTATTAGTAACAAAAAAATAATAAGTTTGTACTTTTGAATGTATTATTTGGATATTGTGAGAATAAGTTGTGAATTTTTAAAGAGCAAATTGTCATTGCACCCATAACCAACACTACGGTTCCATGTTCACATGTTGTACATCCTTGTCATTATATCTACTTATTTCCACAGATTTTTTAAGATTTTAGAGGTGATGGTTATGGGTACAATGACGGTTATGGGTGTGGCTACCTTAACTATCAACCAACTTCTAGGCCTTGACCTTGCATAAATATTCTGCTCTGAGTAAACTATCGTTGAATTATAAACACAAGCCATGGAATTAGCAAAAGCTTATAATTATGGTGATCTTACAAGTTACCTCATATTAATCTACAAAGACAACATAAATCCCTTCACAGCATTCTTCAAAATGGTTTGTGTTCAGTTTCTTTGGGCGTGGTGTGGTCAGCACATTTGGGCAGAATGATCAATATGTGTAGGACTTGCACATGCATATATTTTGATCACAAGAAATACAGTGATGCAGATTTGGAGCTGCCTTTATTAATGTTGTTCTTTAATTTGCAATTTCTATCTTAGGTTCGCCTGATCGAGAGCCATTAAAATTCACCAGCTTCATCATGATAAATCAGCTTGCTATATTTTTCAAGATCTGTGAGTGACGAATGTCAAAGTATAAAATGTTGATTTCTCACAAGTATACTTACACTTGATCTCACAAGAGAAGAGCAAAGATATAAGGATCTCAACATTTGTAACAAAATCACTTAAACAAGTGGTCGCTTCCTTCTCGGGAACAAGTGATGCCTTGCAGATTTTTTACTTTGTCTAGCTTTGACCTTGTCTGTGGACTTTAGCAAACATAAGTCTCCTCTTCATGATGGCCACCATAACTACCACCACGACCACAAGAAATACCTCCCTCATCACAACAAATACAGGCCTCCTGAGCATGACAAACGTCACAAGAAGAAGCCTTGCCCTCCTCCTCCTTACTGATCGTCTTCACCTCATCCCCTGCCAGCCTTCCCAATATATCTGCCTTAGACAAAGGTAGTAAGCTTATGCTAGAGCATCACTCTTATCACGAGATTGTTTGCTAGTACTCAAATGGCGGTTACGCTTGAAAATGACGAGAAGAGCGGAAGAGAGAATGACGGAAAGAGAGAGAGAGTGACAACCAAATGCGAGGGAGGAAAGACGGAGAGAATGCCGCCAAGAGTTGAGTTAGCGGAAAGATGGCAAGAGGAAAGACGGCGAGAGGAAAGATGGCGAGAGGAAAGATGGCGAGAGGAAAGATTGCAAGAGGAAAGATGGCGAGAGGAAAGATTGCAAGAGGAAAGATGGCGAGAGGAAAGATGGCGAGAGGAAAGATGGCGAGAGGAAAGATGGCAAGAGGAAAAAAGGCAAGAGGAAAGACTGCGAGAGGAAAGATGGCGAGAGGAAAGACTGCGAGAGGAAAGAAGGCGAGAGGAAAGACTGCAAGAGGAAAGATGGCAAGAGGAAAGATGGCAAGAGGAAAGACTGCAAGAGGAAAGATGGCGAGAGGAAAGACTGCGAGAGGAAAGAAGGCGAGAGGAAAGACTACAAGAGGAAAGATGGCAAGAGGAAAGATGGCGAGAGGAAAGATGGCAAGAGGAAAGACTGCGAGAGGAAAGAAGGCGAGAGGAAAGACTGCGAGAGGAAAGACTGCAAGAGGAAAGATGGCGAGAGAAAAGATGGCGAGAGGAAAGAAGGCAAGAGGAAAGACTGCGAGAGGAAAGAAGGCGAGAGGAAAGACTGCGAGAGGAAAGAAGGCGAGAGGAAAGACTGCGAGAGGAAAGATGGCGAGAGGAAAGATGGCAAGAGGAAAGATGGCGAGAGGAAAGACTGCGAGAGGAAAGATGGCGAGAGGAAAGACGAGGGAATGACGACAAGAGGTGAGCTCAAGAGCAGGAATGGGCAACGCAACTGCAAAAACGGGCAGGAATAAAAGTTGTACTAGACCCACCAGGGGTGTTGCAATAACAATTCCCTAATAAAAAAGGGAAATTTTAATATTGTAACTCTTTGCCTTTATGTACATTTATAATATTATCTTCTCAATGCCATCCCTACACTTGTAATGGCACTAGTGTCTATGAAACAAAATACAAGACAAAAATGCCTAATGATCTAGATTCCACACTTTAATACATTATATTTAACTATGGGGAATTTATTTAGAAACCTTAATTTAAGCTCTCTCAAATCCAAGTAATTTAGTAATTCTCAAAAGCCCTTATGGCAATACATGGGAATGCATGGGCCATATTTGTAAACATTGGTGTTCACAAATTGATTACATACAAAGAGATAGTGCTCATGAATTGTAATATGGATACTACACAAATTCACAGTTGAATCTATTAGATGAGAACTTGCTGCCCTTCCTTATGTACTTTGTGTGAGTACACGATCCAAATATTTGTGCAATAGAGTACAAGACTTTACTATTTTATTCTTCTTGGTTGTGGTAACTCGTGAGTGTCTTTTTCTTCTTCATTAATGACCATTTTATTGATTGTTTTTTTGTTTGTGACAACAACAAAAGGTTATGTTTTCTTGTGGTTTTTGTGTAGTAACCTTCCAATCCTACTAAATAACAACAAGTGGACATCACTAGAAGAATAACGTGTCTTAAAAATTAATCCACAACATTTGCAAATAATCACAATAACTAAACAATGAATATTAGACAACTCAAGCATAGTTGTTGTGGACATTTCCAATCATTGTGAACTCATTGCTTACAACATGTCTTTCTTCTAATGAGTTACAAAAAACAGACCAATATATTTGAAGCAAGGGAACTACAGCCCTTTATGCTACGCAGAGATACAAACCCGATATTTGATCAATATGGAGTGGTCAGTTATATATGGAGTGTATTTGGACCAAGTCAAAGCCCAGATACACTCCATATATAACTGACCACTCCATATTGATTGAATATGGGGTTTATGGTAGGAAATTCATTTTCATGGCTTTCAAAGTTTTGAAATGTTTCAGTTTTGGAAAGGAAAATGTAATTGTGAACCTTCTCCCTTTTTTGTTTAGCAAATTCTAAAAAAATATAATTATTTTTATTTGGATATAGTTTGAATAAAGTCCAAATTCAAATTTGATGGTTCCCGAAGAAGGAATGAATACGTGTTTGTTATTGTGAACTCTAAACCTATCTAATTTGAAAAAAATAAAGTCAAGTTTTTCTTCAGGAATAATCAAATAGCCAAGAAGAATATCTTTCAAAAAAAGATCAAAGATGGATTTAGTTGTCAAAAATTACGGTATGACATGCACCATAATCTTACATGATTGTGACTTATGAGTTGCAAGGTAAGGTAGGAGCACCCATAAGCATCAGTGTTCCTATAACCGTTACTTCTGAAATCTTGGAAAATTTGTGGAAGTGCATAGATGTAATGACAAGAATGTACAACATGTGAACATGAATTCTTAAAAGTGGTTATGGGTGCAATGACATTTTGCTCTTTAAAAATTCATAATTTATTCTCACAACATCCAAATAATACATTTGAAAGTGCAAACTCATTTATTTCTGTTCCTAAAAGGATCCTATAATTTGCTAGTTGTTTATTAATAGTCATCATGTTCAAAACCCTTAGTTTGACGTTTATGGGTGCTCCTACTTTATATTTGTTATGAAAATAGTTTTAGAATTTAGTGGAATAGCGAATTAAAAAATTGTATATTTAGAGTTTTATTATTATTTTTTACCCACTTTGTGAAAAGGTTACAGTTTACAAAGAGTATAATCTGAAATCACAAAGTCAAATGAGAATGAAGCAAAATAACCTATTAACAAATGATAAAAAAAATCAGTTTTGGAGAGAACTTAACACCATGTAAGGTAGAAACACCCATAAGTGTGAAACTAAGCGTTTTGGAGGAGAAAAATCAATTGACTAACTTTGAAAAAGATATTGTAAGTTAGCCAAAGGAAAATATAAATACTGACATCAACTTCAAAGTTCCAATTGCAAGCATTTGTTCACAGATTTTTTCAAAGTCCAAAATCATTGAAAATGCATAATAGTGAGTAGAAGATGCTAAAAACAATGCAATGGGGCACTCAAAACTGTCATGCAAGTCACCTACAACCATCACTTTGTTACCATAATCATCACAAGTACCCATAACCATCACTTTTGTCACCCAAAACCATCATTGAAGCACCCATAACAATTTTTTATTTTTTTAAATCTCTCACCCCTGCCACAGGCGTAGGTCACGCCCATGAGGACACTCACGGTTATGAGTGTTGCTACCTTATTCCCAAATTGGACCCCCACTAAATAGTGCATTTATGTAGCTCCACTCTAATTCTTCAACATTTTACATGGTATAGGTCCTTACTAATACTACAGTAATTTTCATTAATAATTACTGTAACAAATAAAATTAGAAGGACCTAGTAACAACAACAAAAAACAAATTCATTGTGTTCATGTTTGTAAATCATGTGGAACCCTAGTATCTAAAAGGTTGCATGCACCTTGAGGTAAGGTTTTTTTTTGGGCCATTAAAGGCCCAATTGCCCTGGGAAAATAAAGGTGAGCTTCAAGCGTATAGGGAAAAAAAGAGGGAAATTTTTTCAAAAAATGCTAGATTGCAAAAATGAAAATTGCATTGCAACATAGGCAAATTGAATTGCAACCTATGCTTTTGTAAAATTCTTATAAAATTTAGAATTGATGCCAACATTTTATGATGAGACCAATCAAAGGGACCGTCAAAAAATTGTTGATTGTGCTAGTTTCTCCTTAATTTCATTATTAACCCCTAAATGCCCAAGGCACCACATTTTGGTGCTGACAATAGTTTGAAGTTTAATAAAACCTAACTCAATTTCTATTTTTAGCATTTTATATTTTAGAATTAGTCTTTTTGAAGTCTAGTTTTAGAATCAAAAACCCAATTTTGAAAATTATTGATTGCAAATTTTCTATTCAAGATTTTGTGCAAGGGTGTCCATTGCAATCTTGACTTTTTTAGTGTTGAGAGTTCATGAAAATGAGCCTCAAATACACTAAATCTTGGAGAAAAATTCACACTAGAAATTCATTTTAGAAATTTGTAAAAGAGATTTTGGAAAGCCATAAATGGATTGGAGTTATGTATGTTGTGTCCTTTAACCTCATATTTTTTGGTGACCAACATTTTAGATTTGATACATGAAAAGAGGATTGAAAGACTCAAAGTCATTTTTGGAGTTTTAACACCCTCTTGATCAAACATTATAATCTTTCAATCCATAAGTAATATTGTTGTTTTTTCTTTTCTTATGTGATGTCTAACATATCTAGTTTGAATTTGTACGGTTACAATTTTTTTTAAATGATACAACTTATCTAAATGTTGGCTTTTTGTTCAGTTCAGAGCAAATTCCTAGAAGCTCAAAAAAGGCCTTGGGCATTTAGGGGTTAACAGCCATGATGGTGCAAAAATCCATGCATAGGAGTCTCTTTCAACTCCAACCAAAAATAGGGATGGAGCCTACAAGCTACAAACCATTTTCAAAGAATGCCACACCAAAAAAAACCTTGCTTGAGGTGGTCAAGCAATGAGTCAAGAGGTAACTTTCCTATATAAAAGAACCTAATTATTTACACCTAAAAGATGTTGCCTACCAAAAGTGTTGGTTGTATTCATACAAGGTCCATTTAGTACTTGAAGAAATGGTTTCATGACAAATGTCAAAAATTCCCCCAAAATTTGTAGTTGACTAGTACTATGTTTGCAATTTGGCTTAAAATTTACAACTCCAATGGGATTCATGTGCTACCCAAATACTCCATCTATATACAACACAAGAAAGCATATACAATATAGCAATTGCTAAACCTAATTACACTATTTAGTGTAGAAGATGAACAGCTTCATGCAAATTCCACCTCCTAGTTGAGGTTAAATCTCATGTTATTCATAAGAAGCGACCGCGACAAACCCTTGTCTATGAGGTGGTGCTCCTCATTAACTAATTGTATCTATGTTGTAAACCATGTGAAATCTAAATATCGTAAGGGTTACATGCGACTCCAAGTGGCCAAGCCATGAATCATGAGGTAACTTTGCCAAGGTAAGAGAACCTAATTGTTGAGGCAACCTAAATGCACTATTTGGTGTAGTTGTGAAGGCAACCTAAAATGCAAAATTCAGTGTAGGAGAAGAGGAACCGGTTCATGCAAATTTCACCTCCTGGTGGAGGTCAAATCTCACGCTACTCACCAGAAGTGACTGCTACAAGCACTTGTCCACTAAGTGGCGCTCCTCAGTAATTTCTAGCAATAATTATTGCTATGAGCAACTTTTAAAGGCCTTGATAGTAACAATAGAGGTACATAAAGACAAATTAGTTATGTCTATGTTATAAACCATGTGAATCCTAATGTCTACAGAGTTACATATGTCTCCAAGTGACCAAGCCATGAGTCATGAGGTAACTTTTCAGGGTAAGGTAACCTAATTGTTGAGGCAACCTATATCCACTACTTGGTGTAATTGTGAAGGCAACCTAAATGCAACATTCAGTGTAGAAGAGGAACTGGTTCATGCAAATTCCACCTCTCGGTGGAGGTCAAATCTCACGCTACTCACCAGAAACGATTGCAATAAGCACTTGTCTACTAAGTGGCGCTCCTCAATAATTTTCAGCAATTATGTCTACATTATAAACCATGTGAATTCTAATATCTACAGAATTACATATACCTCCAAGTGACCAAGCCATGAGTCATGAGGTAACTTTTCAGGGTAAGGCAACCTAATTGTTGAGGCAACCTAAATGTAAAATTCAGTGTAGGAGGAGAGGAACCGGTTCATGCAAATTCCACCTCCTGGTTGAGGTCGAATCTCACGCTACTCACCAGAATCGACCGCGACAAGCACTTCACCACCAAGTGGCGCTCCTCGCCGGACGAGCCGAGCGCCGAGGCCAACAACGGGAACTGATGCGACCCAACGAAGACCTCGAGCCACCGGGTGTTGCGAGGGTCGCCCGTGCGGGACCGTGCGAGCAGCAGCAAGCAGTCCCTGTGAACGACGAAGCTCCAGTCATACCGCGAGTCCCGAAAATTGCACGCGGAGTCGATCACGAACAGGCACTGCATGTCGATGTTCAGCCGAACGCACTGCCGCGTCAACAAATCCAGCTCGTAAATCCGAAACTCCACAACGTCGTCTCGTGACTTACGGTCTCCCTCTTTGGCGATGGCGCAGAACAACCTTCCCTCGTGGACTAAAATCTTGTACTCTTTCGCTCGATCTGTCATCGTCACGCCCGTGCGGATCTCCGCCCAGTCTGGTGACTCCGTATCAAACCCGATGAGCTCGTGATCCGGGGACAGAGTGTAGTAGACCTCCTCCCGAAACGCGCCGCACGTGTAGGGGAGGCTGTTGATCTCTCTGGGCAGAGGAACGAACGAATCAGTCCTTGAGCTGTACAAATACTTGGGCTGGGTTCTCCTGCGAAGATGTTGTCCGAAAATGAATACCTGGTAGTGACCGCCGCAGGGTTTTTCTACTCGAACTATGACTTCTGGGAACACGACGGTCCACGGATTGTTGATTGGAGGCAGAAGTTTGTATCGCTGCGTTAGAGGGTTACACACTAAAATGACGCTCTGGTTGATAGTGTTTAGAGCACACACGCAGAGGAGGCCGCCGTCGGAGTGGATGGCGGTGATGCGATCGCAGAGTTGGAGCAGTAATGCTTGGTGCAGAAACTTGAGTCCCAGGCTTTGCCACTTTCCCCCGTGCGAGGTTAACACGGCAGTCAGAGAAAGATTCTCCGCGTTCCGCATCGCCACGAGAAGGGGATCCTGTGACGTTGGGTGCCTGCAAGATGCGCGGAAGGATGCTGACAAGGGCAGTTGGGACCAGCGCTTGCATACCGCTCGGAATCGGAAGATCGCCTCCACCGGCAGATAGGGTAACACCTGATGCAGCACCTCGTCTGGAAGATACTGCCACAAGTCTGGGTCGAGGTCTTCGGTTGGTGACGCCATAGCCAACGCCAGTCTAAGTTAGCCGAACATCAAGTTCCTGTGTACAAATTCGTACACCACCTCCTAATTTAGCACACTTATTGACACCCCTCACCTTCTGAAATTCGCAATCCACCAATGCTCTAAACCCTATTTCAGTACTTTCAAACTACCACCAGTCTTAAGCGGCACGCGCCTTGCGTCCAAAGTTGTCGGTATTCCTATTCACGTTGAAACCTAAGAAAAGTCAGTGCTAATAATTCTAGAGGTGAGTACTCTGACAGTACTGATGTTAACATGGTGCAACATCTTGCAAGAAAAAGACAGGTGGTATTTTATCATCCACGTATATGAACAGTACAATACCGATTAAGAAACGCGCGAAGTAAGAAACATAAGTTACAATCAAACCCTCTTTCCGGCTATTCGCTCAAACGCCGCCATGTGCGCCGACCAGATGTTGAGATCTTTATGTGTAAAGGGCACATGTGAAAAAGGGTACAAAGCTACCTGTACGGCAAAGGTCGGACTCTGTACCAGTTAGTTTGTGCTCCTTTTTTAAACATACTGTACCGGTTTACCCCAAAGTGGGGTTTGCTGATGTTGTCTTGGCGGTGATAAGTTACTCGAACTACTCCATAAAAATGACACATTGGTGTGAACGTTTCAAATCATGCTGTAGGTTTTCTCGATCACGAGGATGCGAGACGTCTTGTTCGGTTACAAATGCCAGTTTGCGATGTATCCGTGCTCCACCAGTTCGGAGGGCGACCATCCTTTCCCTGAGCATGATTTGGCATCCAGCTTGCGCGCTCTCGTCTTGGGGCGTGCTCTGGGACTCAACAGCTTAGTGCGGTGCACTCCCACCGGCGCAGTTCGAATGCTTCGGCGTAGTGGATACTGTCCGTGCACGTTGCATAGAGGATGGCCATGGATCATCAACCTCGCCTCACAGGGATCCACACTCGTTTCTGCGACAAAGAGCGTCAGCGCTGCTGACATAAATCCTAAATGATTGCGTTAAATGGCAATAGAGGAGGTAGTGATGATTCAAATTCAAACCTGGCTCGGAGGGCAAGGAGAAAGGATCCATGCGAATATCCATGAGCCGTCGCATGTACTTCATCTTCTCTCCACACTTGATGCTCCTCGTGAAGAACGACATGCGATCCCACTTCGCCATGACTAACTCGAAGAAGTCCAAGTCGCACGTGACGAAGCACCGATCGATCTTACAGGTTCGCCTGTTCTTCACCTTGAGGTGGTCCGTTTCCTCCCCGCACGCTAGCATCCACGCCTCCGCGGTCTCCATCATCTCCGACTTCATCACTCCCACGATATTCAGCCACAAGAAGAAAGTCTCCAGGTGCTCCTGATATTCCTGCTCGGAATTCACCTCGCTGATCGTGAGAGCCACGTCTTTGGGATCCCACGCCCGCCACCCGGGATTCACAAACCCTAATTTTGGCGGGGAGTCGTAGCGCCAGGGCTCGCTGGAGGGTGGCTTCGCAGGCGGCTTGGCCACGAAGAGGCGACCCTCCTTGCCTCTGAGAGCTCGCCATTTTCCAAGAGGCGAATCGCGGGGAGCCTGGTTGATTTTCACATATGCCTGGCGATCGAAGATGTAATGCAGGAGGGATTCGTCCAGGGCGACCATGTGATCATGCTGCCGGGGCGTCAAGTCCACCTTCTGCACTCGGTTGGCAATCGACAGGGGACACAGACCGCACTCCTCCCACTTCCCTTCAGAGAGACGAACGTCCTGAAGCGCGTAAGGAACTGTCTTTAACAATGGCACCGTTGGAATTACGGTTTTGGGACTCACATTTGGAACTCTGATCCACCTCACGCTCATTGTTACTGACAATCAGGAACGCTGGCTAGAGGTGATTGCTGGTGCTGTTGCTTCAAACATCTGACGCTCGAGAGATGAGGAATTAGAGATGTCAGAGCTCACAGTTTCTGCAGCGGGATCTATCGAGGAAGAAGAATTGGCAGTTTTTTAATTGCGTAGGCGGTAATGATGAAGTTCTTTGAAATTGGTTGAAATTATTTGCGATGACGGTAAACAAATGGTTTGACTGTATTCGTCGTGATTAATCCAAGCTCATTAGTCTCAAACAGTGCATGAGTGAGTTGGAACTTACCGGTTTTCAGTGAGATTTAGTTGCGCCATTTGCGAAGCCAAGCTCAGTTTGATTACCGGTAGTCGATTGTTCCAGTGCATCCTGGTCAGCACAAATCTTTCAGTGAGGTGCGTAGCCATACAAAATACACAGGCTTTCAAGAGCAAGAAATATTCAGTGTCGGTATAATGTCCTGTGGTGCTGAAAATGACATTCAGTTCATCGGATACCCATATGTATCATTCTGGATCATATCACTATCAATTTAGGGCATGCCAATCGCGCACTCGCAGCTCTTCTAATACTGGTGATCTATAAGACACCTTTACCTCAAGATAATACCATGAAAAGCGTTACCTTTGGTACGGTGTAGAATGTGCAGCAAAAATTCAAGCATGTTTTCTAACTATTGCTATGGAATCTCAGGAGCAACTGCAGTGGTCACTGATGAGAACAGGATACCCTATTTTCCAACTTGCCCATCGACCTTCTCTAATTCAGTCAGGTTATCCGATGTAGTAGGAATTTCGAAGAGCTTTTTGGTCAACTTAAACCGTGGGGTCTTCAGGTTTAGATGCAGTCACCGACAACTTCGATTCATCCTTCGGCCATCCTTGTCTATTGCCAGTATCAAACACGTTGACAGGCTCCTTATTTGAAACGACTTCAGCATTCTGTTCTCGCTTCTGTTGAATTGCGGAGCTGTATTGAGCGAAATTCGGTTGGTTGGTTGATGACATGAGCCGTGCCCACATGCGATCAGCTACATTCACGTTTCGCGACGTTGTCACCACTCTCTATCAAAAAGTGAGAAGGATAAGAATCCAAATAAAAAGGAAACGAAGGTGCTGATAAACAAGATAAAAATGACGGGAATTACGTGTGAAAAAGGATTCGTTCTCCCTCTAATGAGATTAAGTGAGGCAACACAAAGTTTAATTCCTCGATATTATTGGAAAAAGGCAGAGAGTTTATATTGCTTGAGATCTTACTGGTATGGGAATATAGCAGTGTCTGACGTTCACTGGTCCAACCGCGAAACCGGAGTACCCCGCCATGGCCCCATGAATGACGCCATGAGCAAGCAAAGTGCAGTACACGTTATCAGAAGCATTGCTTGGAATAGCTCGAATCATGTAAGTGGGATCTGCAGAATCAAGTGATTAGCAGTCTTAGCCATTTGCAGGTCACCAAGGGCAAAGATGGCCTGTAGGAAAAATTCTGAAAAATCGTACATGGGACTACTACATATGTAAATGGACATGATGCAAGGTATGTATCAGAATTAAGCTCGCAGCTACCTATGTATTTCAAAGTAAGCGGCTCCTTCAATTCCTTGTCAAAATGTGCCTGCAATATCAATAAGTTCGTGGATCAGAAGGACTTCACTACGTAAATGATTGGAGAAGCATACACGTCGAACATTACCCTCATTGTCAAACGATATCAGTTGATGAAGACTAGCTTTACAGTATTGTTCAATGTCATATTGAAATTTCATCAGTTAAGAATCTGCTCATACCTTCAGATGCTGACAGAGCCATAGGCCAACATCGAGGAGTAATTTATTTCCAGAAGCATCATTGAGATTGTTAAATGACCTTATGCTCTCAACGTGACTCTCAGCTATCAACTCTTGTGCAGCACCCTCTGCTACTACGATGACCATGTGACCATTTTCTCGTAGTCTGTTGTGAACATACTCCATCAGACCGCCGGGTCCATACAAGTAGAACGGAACTTCTGGGATCAAACATAGGTCCTGCATTATTACAAAATTTATATTCAGTCATCTGCAACGTACCGCTGACTCAATTACAGTGTACGCATGAAATGATGCAACTTGCAAAGGTCGGAAAGAACTCAAAAGCATCAGGATTGGTCAGAAAGCCGGAGTTACCACGTCACGACTTGCAAGTGTAGCATACATGGCGATGTACCCTGCACATTCGAAAAGGAATCTTGATTAAATATGAGCCGAGTGGTCCTCCAGAAAGTCATTGTCGATTGCAAGTGAAAAAGCAAAAATGTCAATAAAACGTATCTTACGCATTACGATTGTCAAAGATTTTAACGTTTCTATAGAAAAGCATCTCACCAGAATACCGTCCCATAAGCTTAACCAACCCGATGCCATTATGCACACTCTCAGCTTCCACATGGGCAGCATTTATTGCGCGCTGTGCTTCTTCAACTGCTGTATCAAAACCAAATGACTTGTCTACAACCTGCCATTAAACCCGGATAAGTTATCCAATGAGTTCTCACGTGGCAAAGACCGCAGTTAGGCACCCATGGACAATGAAAAAGCACAATAATTCCTACTCAATGGTGTCTAAAGCTTACGTCGATATCATTGTCGATTGTTTTTGGAATGCATGCAACCGCAATCTTTAAACCCCTTTTCTTAATCTCCTGCAGGTTAACACCATTTCCTAGCAAAATGAGTGACGGAATCATCAATGCGAAACGAAACATCTATGAAACAGTTTCAAGAGCTAACTAAATCTGCACTATTCATGGAATTGCTTGCAAAACATAGGGAGATATCCCGATGTTGAGGGACATAGATCTCCCCATGTTTTGCATATGGTTATTAAGCCTGGACTTCGTATAGTCAAGATTTAGTTAAATACGTCAGTTACTGATGCTATGACCTGGAAATGACCGTAAAGTTGGATGCAAAATCCCTGCATCAAATTAGAAGTCGTCCTACACAACTGAGAAAGAAAACTCTGTTACGTAAGTACTACAACATAGAAATTTGAGGCACTGCAGCGTAGAAAGCCTTTGCATACCTCGTAGATAGCGCTAGCTCCCTTATGAGTGCCATCACCTCCAATTATATAGATCTGAAGTCAATAAAACGCCTCAGAAAGAGTTGTTAATCTAAGCCGAGAATCAGTTACGGTTGACACTTCGTTCAAGGTCTACCACAAAGTTATATTGAAACCCTTCATCTTCAGAAGCTATTATCATTTACACCCTTACCGAAGAAAGAGCTCCGAGTTGGGCGCTTATTTCTACCATAAGAGATGAAACAATTCAATTTCATGACTTGATTTGGCCACAAATCTTGATGACTTAGGTTCAGAAGGTGCTCAAAGACAAAATCATTTTGGCTTTCTATATCCAGTGAGAAAAAAGTAACGGCTCAATATCTGTCGTACTTGATCAAATTCACGGGCTTCAATAGCATCGACGATTTTGCGAGTATCATGACCTCCACGTGAGGATTTCAAAAACGTGCCACCACGTTTGTGAATATCAGTGACGACTTTAGGGTTGAGGGAAATTGTGTTTCGGGCATAGAATCCTTTGAAGCCTCCCTGAAAACACAAAGTAGCTACAAATTAGCAGCAAAAAACATCTTCTTATCATCAGCTCACGACACGGGGATCATTTTATTTCCAAACTTCTCTGAAAGGATAGTAAAAGAACATTCCAGAACAAAGAAGGATTAAACCAGTTTGACTCCAATAAGAATCCCACCATTGAGCAGGTAAAGCTTTTTACTTACTTCAATACCGAAGATTTCGCGCACCCCATACTGCGTCCAAAGACCACAGACAATCTCACGAATCACAGTGTTGATGCCGGGACACAGTCCTCCACAAGTTACAATGCATGCCTTCACTTCCTCTGGTTTAAAATAAATCTGTGGAATAGCAAAGAGCCTTAGTTAGGAATTGGCAGATGAGGTGGTCTCCCCTCACGACTACATACCAAAATGACCACTAACAAGACGCAAGTATGATGATCTGTAAACTAGCTAGAGTCGAGAGATGTGGAACCTGGTCTCGAGGTCCCGCACGTCTGAAATGGATACCATGCCCAGAAGTATTAACATTTACAACCACCTGCAGATACATAATGAAGTGCTGACGTTTATTCTGTTTGACTTATGCATTGGAGGTTTCACATCACTGCTGAGATAATGGATTGTACACCAAGGTGGCCAAATATATCGTTGGAAGGGTATTAGGGTGATGCAATCGAAGACTAACTTTCTCAAAAAATGACGAGCATTGCTTACATCTTTGGCAACGACGTCTGTGTCCTCAACAAAATATTGCCTGCAATCAAGAACGAGATAATTCTCAATCATCAGATTTCGTTCCAAACAATCAAATTTCTGGCGGCATGAGAAAAGCCAGTAGCTTTTCTAGGCTACAAAATTAAGAGCCCGGTATTGTTCAATGTACACATCACATAGAGCATGAGAAACGATAGAGCTCACCTCACAGCTGCGTATGCAGGGTTGTGTTTCAATGGATTATCATATGTCTGTCCACAAGAGAAACGAGAGTGTCAAATATCACCACAAAACAAAGACACATGCATCATTCAAGGAAATGCTGCAATAAATATTCCCGAATATTAAACAATGCTTCCATCGTCTGCAATCACTGCCGCAGATAATGATTCTTACATAAGCCCTAATGATTCCTCTTTTCTTCCTACACAGCAAGGTAACAAAATGATACTTAACACAGGCGAGCTCGTTGAATGAAGCCACATGTGTATGACAATAAAAATTTCTTTACCAAAATGTTACTTGAGAGAACTACAAGGAAAATACAAACTACTGGCAGATTGATGATGAACTAATTAAGTGACCATTTCTGATTGCCAATCCGGTAAACCTTACAGATACATAGTTTTGCGATCACGTTCAGACTTCTCTCGCTAAAAACACGCGCGTTACAATAACGAAGTACAGTAAACCTCAAGAAATTCATCATTGCAAAAAAAAGCAATACCCGACCATCGCAGAGCGAAACCAAAAATGGCGCCAATTACGAGGTAATTTATCATCAAGACCTATTGTACCGGCCAAATCTGCAACCTAGGATGCTTACCGGCAAGTTATCGAGCCAGTCAGTGAGGTGCGGTACATCATCAAGTACAGCACCACCGTCTCCTGTAAATAACTTCGTCGCACAATCCATTCTGGCAAATACTCCCTGTCTGGACTCACCACCAAACACAGCAAATCCCCCTGATCATTCCACAAAGCCGTTTACTGGAAACCGAGGCCAGAGACAGAGCACACAAGCAGAGTGAGAATTATCAAATGGCGTTCCATAGCCATCGCCACTGAGAGGGAATGCCAAGCACTCTCAAAACCTTCAATACTTGCGCGTTTGTTAAATCGTTACGCTATAGAAGCTGCGCAAATGCAATCTTGATTCAACATGTTAGCATCTTGATAACGAGCTACAAAAGTGGAAGTACTATCTAATCCTAACACAAGTTTCTTGAAAGCCGGCTTCAAATCTCGATTTAACATACCGAGGTATAGAAAGAAAGAGTGGAATTCAATCAAAAGCCGGCCGATTATCCCTCAACTATAATGTTCAGAAACGTAATGAGCACTACTATAGACGTGCACTGTCCACGATTTGGACTACAAATTTTCCGGCAAACGACAAAGCAGTCAAGCAAAGTCAGAAATATCAAGAATGCTTAAGCAATGGCGTCTATAAGCTTAGCCATCAGAACCGAGAGGAAATGATAACATTTGCAAAACCTTCAATATTTGTTAGATCGTATAACGTGCTTAATAAGAAACTGCTCAAACGCAAACTACGACTCATCCAGCAAGACAGCATTCCTGATATACAAGTCTATAGAAGTGATGGAACCTAAATCTACAACGAGTTCCTTCAAAGCCGGCTTCGAAACTATTACAACAAACCTCTATTAAAACTTACAGAAATGCAAAAACCGTGGAATCCTTTCAATAGAAGGTCAATTTTCCTGCGATGTTGATGAGCCATCCGATACGTTGGCAGCAGATTTTCTAACATATGACAGGAAATTGAAACCTACGACTCATCCAACAAGACAGCATTCCTGATATACGAGTCTATAGAAGTGAAGGAACCTAAATCTGCAACGAGTTCTTTCAAAGCCGGCTTCGAGACTGTTTACAACAATCATCTCTTAAAACTTACAGAAATGCAAAAATCGGGGAATCCTCTCAATAGATGGTCAATTTTCCTGCGATGTTGAGTGCTGCAGAAGCGTGACAAGCACTCTTATGAGCCATCCGATACGTTGTTGGCAGCAGATTTGCTAACATTGGACATGAAATTCTAATGTGATTTGTTTCTTTGGCGATCCAGAGGTGGCTGTATTGTTATTATTTTTCCTCAGGTCGATTTCGCAATTGTAAGCGCCGATCCAGCGAGAAGTCAGCAGGGACGAGGAGCGAAAGGCAGAAGTCCCGAGAGGGGCGAGGCAGCACGAACTAGTTAGTCGGAGGGGTTGTACAGTCAGCGGAGTTCTTATTGCGCAGCTCAATGGGAATGCTCTACCTGGCGCATGAGAGTCAATCCCGAGTTGAGATCTTTGGGCCGGTTTCCATTGGTAACCGGAACTGGAGGCCCATCCAATGTACGGGGAATACCGGCTTTTAAAGTAGAAGCACCCAAAATGTGACACTTAGTTCAGATGTGGTAATTTAGAGGGTCATTTGAGAATGTAATGACATGTGCTTGTTAGGAAATGGGTATAGATTCAAGTAAATTTGTTCTCAGAATTTTCTGAGATTGTATGAATAAATTATGAATTATTAAAGGTACTTCCCTAGATTGACCTATTATGGACACTAGACCCCTGAAAAAGTGACAACAAAAAGATCATGTCACACCTAATCATAAATTGCCACTTATACAATTTTTGTTCCCTTATGTCAACTTGCTGTTTGATTTGGGTGCATGCATGCCTTGTTTGGGTGCATGAGTGCTTATTTTTAAGTTTAATTTTAAATGTTGCTAAACGGCTAGTGTCGTATTTGGGTGCTTCTACCTGAGTAACAAGCTAGCCAGTTGATTTTGAGAATTGTCAAATTGAATTAAAAAATTTAGGAAAAAAATTGACCATTTAAGAGGAAAAAAAGAGAATATTCTATATTTTTATAGGTTTAGTCAGGAGTATACTCTAGACAACCCGTTGGCCCAAGATAATGTAGGATATTGGCCGGTTAAGCTAAAAAGACTCCCTAGACTGTGCGCCCATCCAAGTTGACCATGGGCAGAAAAGGGAAAAACTCTCAAATCTTGGCAAGACGTAAATTATTAAAAGCAAGTTTCAATCTAGGGGGTATGGAAAATATAAGAATGTTATTTAACTTTTGCAAAGCTGGAGGTTGGTGGTACAAGCCTAGACTCAAAGCATGCTAAATTGTAGGGAGGGATTTGTGAGCCCTGAGCAAAGAGCTTAGATTCTTTGTCAAAATAATAAACTCCACCTATAAATGTATACATAGGGCCTTATAATTGTGCATTATAAATGGTTATCTCTTGAAAAGCTTGTTTTTATTAAGTTCATTGATTTTGAGCTCAAAATTGGTTCTTGCTCACAAAATCTTGGCTCACCACTCATGCACTCACCATTTTACGCTCACAAAATAGCATCATACGCTTGGACCCTTATGAAAACTAGCTCTTAGTAAGTTCAACCCTTAAACGTCCCAAATGCCTTTTGTGGCCGTATGTCCACTGTATACTGATTTGGCTAAACAGGTTATTCAACAATGCGATTGCGAGGGTATTTTCAAAAAATACAATCCCATAGCTCAGCTCCCGAGAACCGTTCAAGGGTTAAACGCAAGAGTGACAGGACTAGTCTCCACCTTTCATGAAGTCTTCTTAAAGATTGTTTTTAGTATGTGGATTGGGGTTGGTGCTCTCTTTTACTTGCCTTGAGGGAAAATGTAGAAATGTAGAAAAACGTAGAAATGAAGAACATTTTCAGTGGAGAACCAAATTTGAAAATTTTGAAATTCACATATGGATTCAAAAGCTCTATATTAATCTATCTTGATGGGAGGTTGTAAAATTGACCAGTTCAAAAAGTGGGGGCAAATCTCTACTCTAATTCTTGTTTGTAAAAGAATGTGTATTATTCCACCCCAAGTCAACATACCAGAAAAAAATAAGGAGGGGATGGAGGCAGACCCTATACTTAATAAATAATCCCCATTTTGAATTAAATCCAATGTGTTGGAGTAGAATTACATATCCAATTGTATGAAGCGCTCAAAGAGGCTTCAGGTTGCATGTTGTAGTTGCTTATTCTACAAGGGGCTTCGCAGTATGTTGCTAAGTTGACTTGAATTTTCAAAAATCCTTGCGATTGACTAATATTGAGAATTGGGGCTTATGAGCTGTTCACACTGTTTCCCATGTCCTAGGTCCGCTTTTGCTTAGAAATATCATTGTGGCAGCAGTTTTGGAAGTTCTGGCGTTGAAAGTGGGAACTTTGCGCGAGGGTTGAATGCAATAAAAATAGAGACCCAACTTAAACGCCAAGTTTCAATAATTCCATTGTTTCAAATGTTTGAGATATTTTATGGTAGTATTCCTTTTTTCCTTTTACAATCCAGCAAAAGGTGGAAACTCTAATTGAATTGAGGCTTGCAAAGTTGGGACTTTGGACAGTGTGAAACAAGGCATTTTTTTTGGCAAAATGGAGTCACTTTGGTACCTTTCTAAAAAATTTGACCAACGCGGGTTGGTCCCTCCATTTATTATCCAATTCATTGTGGACAGTAAAGATCTAGTGAAACAGAAAAATGCCTTGATGTGAACAACACCATATTAGATAAATTGGGAAAAAGGGCACATTTTGGGACTTCTGCAGGTTGTACATGATCATGTACAACTGAGCTCAGTGTTTTTTTTTTTTGTACACAAGCCCTCACCGGAAAGGAGGAATTTGCAAGGGAAAAAATCTTAGTGGCTCAAACTAAATCTAATATCTTTGAATTTGGTTTTGGGTGACTTCTTTGGATCTAGGTGACATACAAATTGGGACCCTCCGTTTTCCCAATTTACCTAATATGATGTGGAACTCTTTTTCTTACTTGAAAGTTTTTGCATGCATGCAAGGAGATTTTAATCCTCAATATTTGAACTTGTTTTTAAATGAAGCAAACCAGCACTCTGCTTTGTAGTACATTTCAAGAGGATTTCAAAAGCTTAAATTTTTTTTTAAATTCATAATGGGTGGTGCACTATGAACAAATGAAGATGTGCCCTTCTTTGCTTGGTATGTACTATTTTTTTGTGCTTATTGACACAACATGTAAGCTCAAGATTTGAATGTACTATTAGAACAAACATCTAACAATTATCTTTAAAACGCAATCATATCAACCTCTAAATTTCAAAGTTGCACAAACAAAAAATTGTTCTAAACCTTGCATAAATTTTGTGGTAGTTTGGTACTAGAGGCTTTAAAACTTGCATTCAATAAAAGAATTGCCATCTAACTACCACATGCATAAGGGCTACTATTACTGTTAGTTTCTAATACAAACGGATTTGAATATCCAATTGAATGCCCAAGTACTTCAAAGTCTTATAAGAATCACTACATCATGCTTGTTAAAAAAGAAAGATTGCCAAAGGATTACAATTTTGAAATTTCCCATAAAATGGGTTGATAGCAAGAATGTACTAGTAGTATTAAAAGACACTATCTCTTTAACTTTCATTAATTGGTTAAATTTCAAATTACGGTGTCAAGGCAAATCTAAACAATTCAACCAACGTATGGTGCAACCATGACCCATCAAAATTTGAATGGGTTAGAGTATTTTCACGGGATACTAAAAGTCGCAAAGACGGAACCTTTTGTATGTCTAAGGATTCACTTGTTTGAATATATCCAAAACAATAGGTAAAACAAAATAGAACAAACTTATCCAAAATCTAATTTTTGACAATTGTGAAAAATTGAAAACTGGTTTAGAGATTTGGGACTATGGTAGTATGCTCTAAAATAGTCACTTTGAAGGCTGGTATGTCATTTCATGGGTTTTTCAAGATAAGAATATTTTTTAATTTTCAAGCAAAGAAAAATAGATGCAAGATATAACATATTTTTTTCATGTTTTTGAAATATTGATGAATTTCAAAGTTTTTTGTAGTAGATACCTATTTATGACTTGTAGGTCTCCAAAAATCATATCCTTGCAACTAGTAAAGAGATAAGGGGAAACCAAGGATTATGGTTGGCTCTTGCAATAATATTCATTTCGTTGTGTCCACTCAATGGCTAAAGAGGATCCATTTAGAGACCATTTCATATCCATTCCTAAGCTAGTTATAGAAATGCTTTAGGTGAGAGGGTTGCATTTTGAGCACACTGCCTTATATTTGCTTCATGTCAAAGTCACGCAAACCAAAGCAACCAATTTTGAACAAATAAAAAAATATATAGTTTTGTATAATTGGAAAACAACATTGTGCTCAAGCTTTCATTTATTTCTTTTAATCAAAATTAACTTTTCCACCATTCAATGGCAACAGTTTGGAGAAAATAATTTGTAAGGATTGTGAAGACACAAAACAAAAAAGGAGAGTAAGAAAATTTAAGGGATCCATTTTTACATAATTTTTTTACATAGAATCTATCTATATAATAGGATTTGATTCACCTCTTGGCAATCTTTTTACTTCATGGGTAAAAAATCATGGATAAAATACAAATATTTTATTGATAGATAAATTGGATTGTGTGGATAAAGACAAAAAATGGATTATTACGTGGGTAAAAAAAATGGATCGTTTTATTGAGTGAACAAAAACTAAAATTATTTTATTGGATGGTTGAAGAACAAAAAATGTTTCACTATGTGGAAAATATTTTGTGGAATTGGGCATGGAATTATTTTGCTTCCCGCCAGACCGGCGGGTACATATGCTAATTTTTACATAAAAAAGTGAAAAAAAAAAGGTCGCCACTTGTCTTTTACCAAACGATGTTTTGGGTTGGTATGATTTGACCTTGGAAACTCAAGAACCTTGTTAAGAGTACTATAAGATAGGCTCTTTTTACCAAAGTTGTTGTGGAGAATATATATATATATGAAAGAACACATATACATTCTGATTGGTTGAGAGAGTATTGTAGTGTAACTGCTAGTGCCTTATTGTTAACGTTTGGTGAAGCGGCTCAATCTACTTGGTTAAAAGAGAGTGTTATGGTGTAACTTATAATCATCAATCATACTTTATTGTTAACCACCACAAGAGAGAGGGTACATGCATAAAGTGCTTTACATTGAGTCCTTTTTAAACAAAGATCAACACAGGAGAAAGGTACATGCGTAAAGTGGTCTACACAAAGTCCTTCTAGCACAAGATCAATAAGGGAGAGAGGGACACATGCGTAAAAGGGTTTACACCAAGGCTTCATTTTTTATAAAGTTGTTGCATTGTTAGTACAACAGGTACCTAAACTTGTTTGCTAATGATGAAACCCAATCTTAACAAATAAATGTGTTTGAACAATGGTAGTCTTTTAAATTGTGTTTAGTGATTACCCATTCAAAACAAAATTTGATACATTTTTTAAATTTTCTATGTCTAAGATTGTTATTGATATTTTAATTTGTAATAGTGCTCATTTCATTGGTATTTCAAAGAAAATATAAAGTTAAAAAAAGAAAATGTCTTGTAAACCCTATATTTGTATTGAAATATGCAATGAAGGAGCCAATTTCTATATGCATGGACTTAAATTTTTATTAATAATAAGTAAATAGTGAATTGTTTATATTTCAAATGTTCGAAATTTGAGTGCATTAGAGGCAAGTTGGCAAATGGCTTGCTCTTTTCACTATTTTGCCATCACATTTAGTTTAAATGTATGTTAGGTGCGGACGTAGCAACTAGATTGAAGATGCTTTGACATAACTGCTTAAGGGCGGGCCACATTGGGCTAGGATTGGGTGGTTTAGAAGCCAGCTTTGACTCCAACCCTAGATTCTTTCCTTTGGAGTCACATTTTTAAATTTTAAAGTAATTTTAAGTTTCTTTTTACGTTTTATATTTTATGTTTTATATTTTATGTTTTTTTGCATCTGCTTTTACTTTCAAAATTTTGATTTTTTGTAATTTTTCACAATTTTATTAGGATTTGGAATGAGATTTTCTAGAATTTAGTATTTACTTAAATTTTTAAACTTTTTAATCATATAAACATAAATTTGGATTATAACTTTTTTTGAAGATTCAATGATAAATTCTTTTTAATAAATGTGAATTATGACATTATGTAACTAGATTCGGATAATTTTTATTTTATTTTATTTTTTAATATTTTTTTATATAGAATATATTTTTTGACAAGTTTATTATAGGTGAATGCAAGTTACATATATCAATACTCAATATGGTTAAAAAAACGGTGAAATAAGAAGACCAACATGTGATAATGCTCTTAAAATCATAAGAAGATTAATATGTCACATGTATCAATTGTGATAACTTCAAAGCAAGTCATTAGCAAAAGATTGCATTAATAATGCAAGATTTCAAAAAAACTAAAATTGCAAATCTTCAAACCAATATCTATTGGTCCAAGAGAGTGTGCAAAAAAGAAAAAATGAAGGTTGTCAATGTTATTAGAATAATATGTTCTACTTGGCAACGTTACAATGTTTGCAATTTTTTATAGAAATTTACACCAAAAGTTGCTGCAATGTCTACTATAATGAACAACAATGAAGTACTTTTTACTAGCACCATTGTTAGTTTGGATGATTATAAGGGCTAAAGTTCATTTATCACATTTTAGATGCTCTAAGTAGTTTAATTGAGATGATCCTAAATTTAGATGGTGATACCAAGGTTTTTCAAGACACTTTTTGTGAAGTTGGGTTAACACTTTTAATATAAAATTACATGCCTCATCAAAATTGCCATGAGAATATGTTTGCAAATTAGAAGGTGTCATAGGAAAAGCTAATAGCAAGGACAAAAATAGAAACAATCTATGATACTATTGAAGCTCCAACGACAAAGATGTTTGAGAAGTTTGTAGATGTTTACAAGGCAATGGAAAAAGTGAAGGTTAAACTTGCCAATGATATCATGGCCTTAATTGCAAAAATTCATCGTGATGGGCAAAACTTAGAAACGTATCATCACGAGGCTACTTTGCATATGGAAAAAAAACCTATATAAGAATGAAAAACTAAAGATTAATCTTCTTTGCTTGAAGCTTGAATTTAAACCTGGTAGATAAGGAAGCAACGGTGCCAATAGTTTAGATTAAGTGTGGCTTAAAATCATAAAAATATTAAGTTTTGTTATGTTTTATTTGTTGCATGTTATATGTTTATGTTCTTGAATTTATCATAGAAACAATTGGGTAGGCCCATAGTCCCACTTACTCATCAATTAGAAAGGCATCTAATTAGTGAACCAGAAACACGGGTGGAAAAGCACCTCTAAAGTTGCAATTACCAAAACTAGGGGGAGTGATGCAAATGAAGTGCTTGTTTATGATCAATGTTTGAATAAAGTTAACAAAAAGATTGTCCTATCTCTGTTTTTTTTCACTTGTTTCAAACTCACCTTTGGCAACAAAACAAACATGTTGTTTTTTACTTTAATAATATGCTTATAGGGAAGTATTGTGGCCATAGTGGGGGTTTGGTGCATGTACTTTTAACCCTAGAGCTATTGTATGTAGCCAAAGGAAGGTGATAAAAGAAAATAAAAAAACAACAATCTTTTTGGTAGGCTAGTGTATAGTATAGTACCATGAAGAAAGTATATGTACTCCCTCTTATGGCATTCATAAGAAGTTTGTATAATATATAATATAATGGGCATTTCATTCTCATATTTGTGATATTTGATCCTCATGCAATCCCAATCAGACATACCAAATTTTAGCAATTAAATATCCAAATCCTAATTTTTAATAACTTATTTTAATTATTATTGTTGGTTTTACATGATGATTGATTAAATACAACTATGATGAATTTTTGAGATTGGATTGCATGGATATGTAGGAAACATCCATATACACATCACTTTCTTTTTGCCAAACATCTTCAAAAAGTTTTAAAATTCCTTCTATAGAGATTTTGATGTTGGAGTGATCATGACCAAATTTAGTAAAATAGATATCTCTATATTCTCATTAACTTGTGGGAAAGCAAATACATCATCATGCTCAAAGGTACAAACTTAATCTTAATATAGGAGCCAAATAGGAAAATCTAAGTACCATAAAAAAAGTTTTATTTACTAAATTTGGTGATGAACACCCCAATATTAAAATCTCCATTGAAGGAATTTTGAAACTTTTTGAAGATGTTTGGTAAAAGGAAATGTATGCATATGGATGTTTCCTACATATCCATGCAATCAAATCTCAAAAATTCATCACCGTTGTATTTTAATCAATTATCATGTAAAACCAAAAAAAAAAAAAAAAAAAAAAAAAAAAAAAAAAAAACTCCAAAAAAAAGGGTTTGGGTATTTAGTAGCTGAAATTTGGTATACTTGATTGGGATTGCATGAGGATCAAATACCAACAGTATGAGAATGAAATGCCCATTATATTATGGGAACGACTAGGGAGACACCTTTTATAGCCCAACTTATTAAATTTGAAATTATTATTATGTTGAAATATGAAATAAAATCAAAACTTACAATATTTTAGCGCACATTAGCATTTGCAAGCGTTGCAAATATACAATAGATATGTCTCATTTGTGACGTGGTCAAGAGTTAAACTTATAAATGAAGGGAATGACTAGTTTAAACTCTTGACCATGTCACAAATGAGACATATTTGTTATATGTTTGCAATGCCTGCAAATGTAAATGTGCGCTAAAATATTGTTTTGATTTTATTTCATACTTCAATGTAATAATAATCCCAAATTTAATAAGGGGCTACATGGGTGTCTCCCTAGCAATAGGGTGGTGTCTCCCTAGTCATTCCCTATATTAGAGGGTTTCAAACATCAACTTTTTTAGGTGACTCATGTCATCATTCACCTCTTTGGATACACTAGTGAGCAAGGAGGTGACTCACCTCTGAAGTTCACTCATAACGTGATTCACCTTAGGGGTGAACTCCAGACATCCACCTTTGTGGCTCCAGTGAGCAGCAGTTAGGAGGCACGCGTGAATGTGGAAGGAGGTCGTCACCCACCCATCCTGCTCCCACTCTTGCATTGCTTCTTACTTACGCTACTTGTGCTTGTGCTGGTCTTGCTCTTGCAGCACTATTGTTGCAAAAACTGAACCCCAAACGCAAACTCACGAGTGTTTGAGACTTCGGACAAGTGAGTGAACCAAAATAATTCACTAGTAACCTAAATTCTTGTGAAGTGAGAAACTTGTAAACCAGATTTTATGTTTGAAACCCCTATTATATATTACACAAACTTCTTGTGAGTTATGAATGCCAAGAAAGTACGTATACTTTCTTTAGGGTAATTTACAGAAATAGCTGCGCCTACTATTAAATCCGATCGACAACGTGCGTAGAAGAAGCTTCGGGGAAGGGATTTTCCCGACTACTGTACTTTCCATCTAGGTGTACACAGGTTCTCATCTGCTTTCAATGCCTTTGTAAGTTACTTTCGAAGTTTCCGATGTCCATGCGAAAGGTGTTTTTTTGACATTCTGTTCATCGTTAGTACCGGTACGGCATCCCCGCCCAATCGTAGGAGCCTCGGAGGGGAACTCCTCATGGTTTGGTTCAGTGTTCGGGGAGAAATTATAGCTTCACCGGCTGAAATCCGGTACCTTCCAGTTTCAACCGGATTTGCATTGACATGAATCGGTTATTTTCTTTAAAGTTTGAAATTTTTACTTTCAACACATTATATTTAGTATATTTGAAAAAATGAACTAGTTTTTTAGCCGGTAGTTTTAGATTTCAATTGGGTTTTTTGCAGTTTCAACTGGCTGCCACTACATTAACTGCCGATTTTTCCTAAATCTTGGTTTGGTTCACTCGACCTTTAACCCCTAAATGCCCAAGGCCTTTATTGAGCTTTTAGGAATTTGCTCTAACCTGAACAAAAAGCCAACATTTTGATAAGTTGTATCAATTTAAAAAAATTGTAATTGTACAAATTCAAACTAGATATGTTAGACATCACATAGGAAAAGAAAACACAACATTACCACTTATGGATTGAAAGATTAAAATGTTTGATCAAGAGGGTGTTAAAATTGCAAAGACAACTTCAAGTCTTTCAATCATCTTTCACACGTCAAGTCTAAAATGTTGATCACCAAAAATATATGAGGTTAAGGACATAACATACATAATTCCAATCCATTTACCAATTTTCAAAACCTCTTTTACGATTATTTTAAATGAATTTATAGTGTGAATTTTTCTCCAAGATCTAGTGTATTTGAGGCTCATTTTCATGAGCTCTCAATACTAAAAGAGTCAAGATTGCAATAGACACCCTTACATAAAATTCAAAATCAATAATTTTCAAAATCAGGTTTTTGATACTAAAACTAGATTTCAAAAGAATCATTCTAAAATACAAAATACTAAAACTAGCAACTTAGTTAGGTTTTATTAAACTTCAAAATATTGTCTGCACCATAATGCGGTGTCTTGAGCATTTAGGGATTTATTTTATTTTATTTTTGTTGGTTGCGCAACTGGCACTGAACAATGCAGGCAGGTAAGAAAAACTTGGATTGAAGTGGATAGAATCATATACTTGTGCAAGTTCATCTATAAAATATGTTAGTTTTAGGAGTTTTCATCCAAATTTTGATGAACGCTGTGATTGCTTGGGGAGGGACTTGTTGATTTCATCCATTTCTTCATATGATTTTTCTAGTGTTATGGTAGCCAGTCCAAAATCAAAACAAGATTTAACTCCTAAACGTCCATGAGGACGTTTATTGTCCTTTGGCCCAAAAAATTTAGTCTGTACAACAACAAAAATTTTGTTTTTCATTTGTTTTTTTTTCCAAAGTGACCGTAAACACATGATCCATCATAGAAGGTAGCAAATAACAATCTTATCAAATATATTCATATTTTCAGGTAATCCATATTGTGAGAAAATTGAAAATCATGATGTTAGGTCCCAAGCTACCTTTATTGCAATTTTCATGAGGTCAGCATGCATTATTGACTTTTGAAACTTTTAGAAGCAATACTATTGGTGCCCATCAATCAAAACATTGTTGAAGCTACAACATAAATACTGTTGAAGCTATAGTGTGGGCAGGCCACGACCATCCACTAGATGTTTAATGGTTAAGGTAGTGTGCTCTAAAATGGTTCACACTCTAGAATGGTCCACTTGCTCAAATGTCTTAAATTTTTACATGTTTTTTCATAGGCTTTAACAATGTGCAGGTAGTGTACATTTGAGGAGGTGAACCATTTTAGAGACCTATGACTTTTCCACTTCAAATTTCATAACTAATTCCAAAAAGCTCCCACATATATGAAATAATCTAGGTTAGATGTCAATTCCTCTTATCTTTCAAGGAAAATTTAATAAAAAATCTTCAAGAAGTTACACCTCCCAAAAATTTAGTTTCAACCCTTGGATGGTCCATTATGAGCACACTACCTTGAGCAAAAATTTGCCAAGAATTTAACCCCTCAATGCCCAAGGGGCTCAAATTGTGCCCCTCCAAATTTCATTCAAGGATGCCCAAAGTTGCTTCAAGATTTTTTTAGTGGTTGTTGTTATTTTTAAATTCTTATTGAAGTCTAGTTTCAGCATCAAGAGTACAATCTTGAAAATGAATTCACATGATTTGTCTATTCAAGATTTTGTTCAAGGATGTCCATTGCGAATCTTCACTTTCTAGTGTTGAAGGCTCTTGGAAATGAGCCTCAAGTGCACTAAAACTTGGAGAAAGAATCACGTTAAGAATTCAATTTAAAAAGTTGTACAATAGATTTTGAGAAGTAAATTGTTTGGGGTTATGCATGTTATACTTTATACACTCATATTATCTTGGTACCCTCAATTTTAGGTTTGAGATGCAAAAAGAGGATTGAAAGACTTCAAATCACTTTTGTAGTTTTAACACCTTTATGATCAAACATTGTAATCTTTCAATCCATAAGAGATATTGTTGTGATTTCTTTTCCTACATGATCTATAACATGTCTACCTTGAATTTGTACAGTTACACTTCAAAAAAATTCATAAGATTGATCAAAATGGGTGTATTTTGTTCACTTTCAAGCAAATTTTGAGATACTCAAAACTACCATGGGCGTCGAGGGGTTAAAGGCTAGGGTGCCTACCTGGGTGCACTACACAAAGATGTTTGTGCGGGCAAGGTGTACCAACCCACTCATTGCACCCGCTTGGATGAATGCATAACATTGTTAACCTTCACTAGGGGGGTCCCCTTTTGCTCCCCCAATATGAGGATCCCCCAAGCAAATGGCATTCATGAGCTCTGGGCCATCCCCAATTGAGATCTATAACTAAACTCCCCCCAAGTATATAGGGGGAATATCCCTCCACCTAGGGGGAGGAATATGACCGGGTAAGCCATGTTATGCGGGCCTGGAGCTTAGTTAACTCTTTTATTAGTTTGTGGGCCAAGGTAAAAAAGCTCCGCTCTTTCACATATCAACGTTTTGAGAGTTTGAAAATTTAAATTTCTACCAGAAAATTGAATTTGGAAAATTTGACATCACATTTGGTTTTTAAAACCTTGATTTACTAGAGATTCCTATAGGAGGAAATAAGTGAACAACATCAAAACATATGATTACTTTTTTCTTTTACCTTGTAAAATTGCATAATTTATCCACCTTGGCCTAAAAATATGGGTGTGCAATGGACAAAGCCCCTAGTCCCCATTCATTTGAGCAAAGGGACAATGAGGGGGTCAATTCACCCAAGCCATTTTTGGAGCCCAAGGTAGTTTAGCTCAAACTTTTCACTTAGCAAAAACTATGTGAGTTTAGAAACATACCATTGGGAGATTGAATTTGGGAGTACTGGATTCATATTTGAATCCCTATTTGAATTCATACACCTTAGTTTAGACTGCAACCACAAAAGGAAGTAAAAGAGAACAAATTCAAAATAATAAATTAGGGGAAAATTCTTACTCTTCTATCCTTATTTGTAAGAAGGCTAAATTTTTGCTAAATTTTTCACCTTGATCCCACAAACTTGGCTCGATGGAGTTACATCCCTTGACCCACCATAAGGCATAAGCTATTTAATATGTGCAGTGTACCAAGTCAAATCATCGAGCTCCAGAATTGCAAGCTTTTGTTAATTTTATTCGACATAAATAGAAAGAACAAATGCAAAAAGACAAAAACCGGAACCACACCAGCCAGGACTCAGTTTACTGCACATACGTCGATGTGAGTCCAGGGCGGAAAAGTTCAGGTTTTTTTCCAAACAATGGTAATAGTAATAATTTGTCCCTTATTTTTGTTGTTGTTTAACTATACCTTCCTCTTAAGTGTTAAATAAGGGTAGGTTTCCATGAGGGGTTGGAGGGGTCCAGGCCTGTACCTCCACCCTCCAATTTTGAAAAAGTTGACTTGTACACCTGGACCTTCTAGACCCTAAATTGGAGCCTATTTTCTAAATTGTACTCTTGAAGATTCCAATTTTTTTCTTTGTTTTGTCCGTGGTCAACCTAAATGGGCCTCTAATTTTGATTACCCATGGGAACCTGTCCTACAACAGGGTCTCTAAATCCAAATATGAGTTCAAAATTCTCAAATTCAATCCACTAGTGATAAATATTTAAACTCTCAAATTTTCTGGGAAGTGAGAAAACAATACTTTTCTACCCTGGCCCCACATTGATGTATGTGCAGTAAATGAGCCCACTAGCTAGTACCATCTAGAGAAAAGGACACTCCAAGTAATATTGACCACATCACACGTTTCCAAGTAAGGTAGACAGAACCATACTTGAGCATTAAAGGGTTTGGGGTACCTCAAGGTCTTAGAAAATTTGAGAAAAAAAACCAGTAGGGTTAGCCTTTCAACAAGTTGTTTTCAAATGTAATTTTTGTGAAAAAATGTATCATATATTATTTTGTATAAAACAACAAAGTTGCAACTCATGGGGCTCCAATTAGCAACTCTAGGCTAACCTTGAAATTGCTTGGGTGCACTCCTATAATAGCACGTGAGGGTCCCAATCCCAACCATCTCAAAGTAGCTTAGCACTTGACATGTGACAAAATTTGCTTGTGCAAGAGGCATTCACTGCTCCACTTTGGGTTTAACAATGGGTGGAGCACCTCTAAAAAATAGGGATCAAAATTGGAGACGCCGCTAAGAACAAACCCTCTATCTTAAACTTCATGCCATTACAAAGCACATGGTTTCATAGTTGGCCTATTTGAGGTCAACTTTTTCTAGAGCCAAAGTTGCAACTTTGACACGGTACTCCACATGAGATGGAGTTTTAATTCTTGAGCGCCCAAGTTATTTTCACCAAAATCAAGGTTTTGGAAGACCTACAATTTTGATGCATCGTATCTTGGTCAATCGTTCAATCAGATGATCCTCAAAAAATGACCATTGAAAATAGTGGAACACCTACTTAGAAAATGGCTTACAAATTTTGAGAACAATTGATCGTGGGAGATGGGAGATTATAACATTTGATCAAACAACATGTGATGTCAAAATCTCATTTTATGGCAAGTAGTTGCTATTTAACGATTTTTACAAAATTCTTTAACCCCTGAGAGCCCAGAGTTGAAACAAAAGAAGCCTGACTTGTGTGCAATCAAAGTGCCCATGTGGATTGAATAATACAATCTACAAGATCCAACCATATGAATTGTTAGTGGAAAGAGTTTTCATCATGCTAGGCTTGATTGGAAATCATTTGACCAGATATGCAATGAGATTATAACGGTCAAAATTGAGTTGACCCAACTTTTTGAGCGATAGTATACTATTGCCCGGGCGCTTAGGGGTTAAGCTCCTAGTTTTTCTCAATTTTGGTGAGTAGCAAGACTAGATGTGAATGCATACACTTGCAAATTATTGAAGATTGTACTTTTTTTAATTTTAAGTTTTTACACTAAAAGGAAATGGTGTCCAAATTGAAATGTCCAAATTGACTAAATGTGTCCAAATTGACAGAAAAGTGTCCTAATTGACAAAAAATGACCAAATTGAGAGTGTTCCCTTGTAGTGTTAGGTATTTTAATGTTAAGTTTTTAGGGCTCCAAATTGCTATTGCACGGAAAACAATGACCAACACAATTGGTGAGAGTTGCCACAACAAGGATATAGAACAAGCTTGAACCCTTGCCACCAAATTTCTTGCTACCACAAAGCATACACAAGGAAGCTTGCCAAGGGTATTGATTGGTTGCATACTTTGCTTGCCACCATGTCTTGTATGGTGTTTCATCCAATTGAAGCTCTTGAGGCACTTGTGACTTGTACAACATTTGGCTTGCCTCGCCATCACTCCACTTGCATGGACCACTTGAATGCCTTGATAAGAGTAGTTGATATAGTGCATGACACTTATAATCAACAACTATTGGCCCACTTATTGGCCAAAGAAGTAATACTAAAGCACAACACATTTACTCATTAACTCAAAAATAATTCCACCACCAAACGGGACAAACCCTAAGCTTCATCTTGGTGGACTTGAATTTTGAATAACTTTTTTTTTGACAAAGTCTTAGGCTAACCACTTGAGTTGGGAATTGTTGGTTATAAGTGTCATGCACTGTAGCAAGATCAAAAGATTAGATCCAATGCCATAAACAAGCCTTTGAAATCATGTGAGGACACTTTTGGTCCTCCAAGGCATTTAGGGGTTAAAATTTAACTACACTAGAAAGTTTTAGACCTAGATACACTTTTTGGAGAGAATCAAATACTTTTGCCATACAAACTTGTGCATTTATCTTCAATCCACAAAGGTCACTGGTACCACCAAATTGTATTGGATGTGCAATAATACATGGTGTAGACAATAACTAGTAAGGTAGTCTGCTCTAATTGTGACCCTCATATTTAAAAACTTCCATAGCCAGTCCAAGAATGGATATGAGATGGTTCTTGAATGGACCCTTCTTAGTCTTAAAAGGAAAGGAGTATTTTATCGCAAGAACCATCATATTCTTCTATTCACTTGATCTTTTTACAAGTTGCAAGGGGATGCTTTATAAGACCTAGGGTCACAGATAGGTGCCTACTACAAAAAACTTTGAAAATTCATCAACAATTCCATAATGCTTCAAAAAATATGAAAAATTTGGGTTACATTTAGCATCCATTTCTCTTTGATGGAAAATTAGGCAAAAAATCTTCATGTCTTGAAAAGCCCATGAAAATCCATAACAGCCCTTAGAGTGACGGTTTTAGAGCGACTACCTTAATTGCACAATTTCCAAAAAGTCTAAAAAAACGTATACTCTTGTGACCTCTAGAAAACAAGCTAGATATTGATATCCAAACCAAAAAAATGAAAAGCTTTTTATGTAACAAAAAATCATATGAGGGAAATTGAACTCAATCTTAATATCATCACCAAGATCTCCAAGATAAGTGTTTTTGGTCCAAAATGTCATGTCAAAAATATCAATTTTCATTTTCTATTAAAAACACTACAAGGAAAATTTTCCAAATTGACAAAAATATGTCCTAATCAACATGGCCAAATTTATAAAAATTGTCCCATTTGACAATTTTTTTGTCATTTTGGACACATTTAGTCAATTCAGACATGTGAATAAGGACACAATTTCTTGTAGTGAAATCAATTGTAAATTTGTAACCAATGTTTGAACAATTATTCGATGAACTTTGGACCTAAAATGTCTTTGAAGAACATGAAATAAACATAAGTAAAAAAAAACAAGTGTAATAATCAAACAAGTTTAGAAACACTACAAAAAAATTATGGTCAAATCTACAAAAAGTTAACAAAGATTGCGACCTAATCTACTAGTATACTGTAGATTAGGTCATAATCTTTGTCGACTTTTTGTAAATTTGATCATGTTTTTTTTGTAGTGAAAGAAGAAACTTAATTTAGTGACTTTGGAAGGAGTAAAGGGATGTCTAGACTTCAAAGGCATTTAATACACTCTCAAAATCTCACTAGTCGGCAGTCGCTGTTGCTGCACTGAACAAAGACAATATGAAAATTGAAACACAATGACCAAAATCTTGTTTTCTAAGGTTTAGCTTTTAAGAATTTGAGGCTTCTAGGCAATTTGCAAGTAAATAATTTGATCAAATTGTTGGGGGTAAACCAACATTTGATGCATTGTCAAAAAGCTGGCATTTCAAAAAATCCAATGATCAAGATTGTAAATTACCATATAAGGTAAGAGCACCCATAAGCGTCAATGTCCCTATAACCGTCACCTCTAGAATCTTGGAAAATATGTGGAAATTAATAGATGTAATGACAAGGATGTACAACATGTGAACATGAAATCTTGAAGGTGGTTATGGGTGCAATGGCAGTTTGCTTTTTGAAAATTCACAACTTATTCTCACAGTATCCAAATAATACATTTGAGCGTGCAAACTCATTTTTTTTCTGTTCCTAAAAGGATCCTAAAATTTGCTAGTCATTTATTAATAGTCATCATGTTCAAAACCCTTAGTTTGACGTTTATGGGTGCTCCTACCCAAAAACACTAAAGGTTTTTCAAGAATAAAAACAAAATAAGTTACAATATAAATGTAGGAAAGATAAGATGCATGCTTGTGAAACAACAACCAAAAATAAGAAATGCCTAATTTTAGTTGGTGCGGTTAAAATTTCTCTCCAATTTTATTTTTGAGCATTAGAACAAACTAATATGTATAAGCCTTTGAAGATTAGGCAAATATACTAGGCAAATGCCTTAACAAACTAAGCTTTGCTTCAATTAGGCATCACAGTTTTAAAGAAATTAGCATGTTAGGCATGGCATTCAAAAAACATTGTCAGATATTTCCAAAAATTAACATTTCATTTGTTGATTTGTTGTTTTCTTCCTAAAACTAGATTCAAAATCCAAATTAAATAACTCCAAATAGACGCTTGTTTTGTAAATGCCTAGTCTTAAGATGCATTGCTATGATTCATTGCATTGCAAGGGGATTGGTAGCAACTCTTTTTGAATGCTTGTCAGCGGGTGATTGGATAAGGCTCAAGGATCCGAATGCTTTAGTTCACTGCACAAATATTAATGTGGGGCTCCTAGGGTGGAAAAGCTCTCATCTTTTTACGAAGAAAGGTAAAATTGATAATCTGCCTCTGTTTTGGTGTTGTTAAGTTTTATCCACTTGTATAGTTACGAACTAAATCAAGGTCCTTGAGTCCAAATGTGAACTCAATATTCCCAAACTCAATGTCATAACATTAAAAATTTAACTCTTAAACCTTGGTGAAAATAAGATCTTTCCACTTCTTGCCTCACATTGACATAAGGTAGAGCCACCCATTCCCAATTGGGGTTCTATTTCCAACCTCTAAAGTGTATATTGTGCACTGATTCCAACCAGCCTATTTCCAAGCCTTAGAATGCATGTTTTTTCCCCTTTTAATATTACAATGAATAAGGTCATGACATGTGTCTCAAAAGAAAGTAGGAAGTAGTGAGCAAAAAGTATTTTGGTTATGATTGGGATTAGGAGAGTCTAGTGATTGTGTATGGGTTTCAAACACTTTATGCACTTCAACATTTGAATACAACTTAGTTTTGCATGAAAAATTCCAAATTATTTAGTGTTGCAATATTTTTTATGAAGCCACCAAAGAAAAGTTTGCGCCACATTGTTGCTCTAATGTGTTGTGTTGTAGGAGCTTAAGTGATTGGAAATGGGTGGTCCTAAAGTAGGAGCACCCATAAGCGTCAAACTAAGGGTTTTGAACATGATGACTATTAATAAACATCTAGCAAATTATAAGATCCCATTAGGAACAGGAAAAAAATGAGTTTGCACTTTTGAATGTATTATTTGGATACTATGAGAATAAGTTGTGAATTTTTAAAGAGCAAACTGCCATTGCACCCATAACCAACACTAAGGTATCATGTTCACATGTTGTACATCTTTGTAATTACATCCATTCACTTCCACAGATTTTCCAAGATTTTAGAGGTGACAATTATGAGGACACTAACGCTTATGGGTGTTCCTACCTTACCTTGTGTACGTGCAATAAGCCGAGCAAGTCTTGATGCCTTAGAACATCTCCACTTGACCTCAAGGATATTATTGTAGGGAAACACCATGTGTATCTTGTGTTGGATAGTTGATTTTTCCCACTCCCGTCCAACTAGGTAGAATAGTGTTCTAACCAATGCCAAGCCCTTAACTTCTTGTTTTAAAAAGTAGAAAGATTCTCCATCATTGCTTAGACAATCTGTCAATTGCTATAAAAAAAGAAGTTATGTTTGAAATCATTGCTGTGCACTTGTAAAAAAACACGTGTTACAATGGAAAAGTATTTTGGCGTGTCCAAGCATTAACTGCCTCCTTGTCATCAGAAGAGTACATAGCACAGTGTTCGGCGGTGCGGGTGGAGATGCACTGACAAAGCACCATTCTCGTTCGGTACATGTGATGGAGGCGTTTGTGAGGGTGCTTCTGCAGTGACCCTCCGTGTTTAGTATTTATGGGGCCGTTCTCGGCAGAAGATCACAAGCTTCTCTTCGTGCCATTCTTTTGTTTCAGGATCGAGAAAGCCTCAGTCTAACTTACGCTGCTGTAGTTCGATGTCATCCTTGCGGTTCTCTTCCTTTCGAGAAGGGGAATTTGGCGGGGGTGACTTGTAGTGGAATGGCATTCCAGTCAAGCAGAACGTAGGTCTGACAGTTCACCTTCAGCCGTGGATGGTGTGAATACCGACAGTCCATTGGCGAAGCTGTCGATATTAATGCTTTTGGTACTCTTCTGGTTCATGAGCTGCGTCGCAGCAGTTGCTTGCTATGGACTAAGCTTACGGGATCATTGCTCTGCAGATTTCCTGTACAACTTGACTGTCTGGCAAGTTAACGCTATTGTTGAGGTGGGACATGAGATCTCTCTAGTGGGCGGCTCTCCACCAAGCTGTCACAATGTGAGTTAAATATGCATCTCTGCATTATGTCTGTGCTGTCAGAATAGCCTCGTTAATTACTCCTCGCAGTCTTCCGCTATCTTCGGATCTGGCCAGCCTCACACAGGCATGTCTCCTTCGTTTCGTTTACTGAGATGTATACAGATTCCTTTCATGTGCTGTCTTGCTCAGACCATCCACACTTGAGCTTCTAGCTGGTTTTCGCAAAAAAAATGACCTCACTGCAAGTCCAGTCGGATACGTGCATTTCTCTAGTACATGTTTCCAAAATCCTTGTTGCACTACTTGGTATTCACTAAGAAGTGTTTTTCTAGAGTATTGTCAAGTGGACAGGCGCAGGTCAAAGCTGCTGGAACATCAAGAATCTGCAAGATCGAAACGACACGTACTGCTTTCAAGCATTTTTCTGGGGCTGTTCTTATATCCTATTCTCACATATAGGATTGGAGTTTATCGAGCATCCAGCAACGTACAGATCTACACGAGATTCGTCGTACTTTGAAGAGAGTTTTCTCCATGCCATTCAACTGGTGAAGATGGGCCGACCAGAGCGACAAGTGGCTTCTGAACAAGTTCCCAAACATGATGGCTTTCGTCCTGCACATTTTAAGTCAAAATGGTATTTGAATCTAGAGCGTTCTGGCAGCTGCAAACGACTTCTTGAGCTTCTCACGGAGGATCTTACCTTGATCCATATGCTGGGGTACAATGACATGACTGTCCTCCACAAAGGAGTGCGACATGGATATGTTGCGTTGGTGCGGTTCATCTTGGTGGACATGTTTGATGGTCACGGTCACTGCAAGTGCCGCTTGCATGATCCAGTCGATGCTCCAACCCTGACGAGGGAGCAGTTGCTACAGAAGACGTGTGCATATGGGAGTACGGCGGTGAACATGGCGGTGGTGAGTGGGAGTCCGAAGATGGTTGTGTTATTAGAATGGGCCATCAAGATGTGCGAGCGTTTGAGAAAGCCACCGACAGAGGACAATACATTCAGTACAGCTAATTGGGTTAGGACCAGTTTGCCGTTCAGGGATGCGAGTATAATCCGTTCTAGCTATATGGAGAAAATGGGACGTGCAAAGGAAATAACCCAAAAGGAAATTCGAGATGGAGCACAAATACACTTCGAGAGTACGGGTGATACAGACGAAGATTTTTTGGTGCCAGATGTGAAAGATGATGATTTGAGCATACTGTACTCAAAGAACAGTGAAGTGGAGAGCAAAGTGATTTCTATCATCGAAGGAGTACTTGAAGATCCTGGTGATAAGCATAGGGAGTGGTTGGACATGGTGAAGGAGTGGGTCGCAAAGGACGTGGATTTTGAATTTGTACCACTTGCACATGTGTTTCTTCATTTTCTTTCTAGTGTTCGTTGCTATAGTTTTGAAGAAGGTGGATTTAACCTATTTCGAGAAGAGGTCACAAAGAGGATATTTGAGGCATGCGGTGATGATGGTGAGGATGGAGAGAGCGGCGCTATGTTGAGGACGTTGTTCAACATACTGGACCCTCGGGGAAGACCTTTTCTTCATGTTGCTTACGAGTTTTATGATGAGAAGTTTGGCCCAAAGGAGGGGAACAATCCTTTTTTTCGTATGTTGGATCAATTGGGCGATATATCTCTGTCCATCAAGAGAATGTTTTGGAATGTCTGTAATGGTGCAGGTGGCACGATTTTTCATCTTATGGGCATTCATAATAAGATCCTTGATATGTCATTTTATTTTGAAGTTGGGCCTAATAATAGAAATATGATAGGGAACAGTCGTGCGCTGTTGTCACACAATGACAAATTAGATGCCTTGAAAAAATGGTGTTTTCCACGACATCGAGGTGGTTTTCACAGATTGACACCAACTGAACTTGCTTTATTACTAAATTCACGAAAATTTCTTGCCAAAAATTGGCCTTCAGATGGAAGGAAAGGTCGAACAATTGATATTGATCAAAATTGGTCTTTGGATGGAAGCAAAGGCCAAACAACTGATATTGATCAAATTTGGCCTTTGGATGGAAGCAGAGGCCGAATAACGGATATTGATGAAAATAGAAATGCCACCTTCCAGTATAGTATCAAATCACTACAACTTGCTGCAGCACTTGGAAGAGCAGTAACTATAGAATACATGTTAAAGGTATGTCCAGCTTTCAGTCCAAATGATGTTGCAATAGGATTGATGTGTAGAGATTGAGTTTTGTTGAAGTGGTGGTTTTGTTGATCATGAAAATTTTGGGTATGTAAGTACAAAAATTTAATGGTACTTGTTAGTAACTTAATATGCCATTTTGTAATGGCATTGCAATTATTGGTTTGTATGTTTGGAAGAGAATGGATTGATAAGCTCATTCATTGTCTTCATGACCTTGTAAAAGAGTGAATGTTTAGCTTATTAGAAGTGGTTTTTTCTTGAATGCAGCATCATAAAAAATTTGACACTTTGAAAGATCCTGGCCTTCAAGATCAAAAGGTTAAAGATCAAAAGGTTGAACATCTTCGAGGAGTAGTTCCAGCTATCCACTATGCCGCGGCATTTGGTCAAGTTGAAGCAATTCAAAATATCCTCAAGTTCCCTGTGTACGATCCTATGGTTCAAGATATACAATGTGGAACTGCATTGCATGCCCTTTTGGATAAGCAACACATTATTGGGTACATGAAGAATTACCATGATTGTCTTTTGTGTCACATATTGCCCTATACAAAGGGATATATACATGTGAAAGATGAATTATTTGATTCTCATTTTCAACAAGATGTTTCTCCAAGGATGTATTCGTCAAATGAGATGAGTTGCATCAACCTCCTTCTTCAAGCTGGTATTGACATTTGGACCCCGCATGTTCAAACCAAAAAGCTTCCAAGTCCAGGGTTCATGGCCAATGATGACGCAAGAAAGTGGTGGTTTGACAAGGTGGTTGAGGAGGTGGTGGTTTTGAAAACAAGTGTGAGCTATGCCGCTAATGCAACCTCAGTGGTTGGTGCATTGGTAGCAACGGCATCCTTCATTGGGCCATTTCAACCACCCCTCGGATATGGAGATGTAGATGGCTTTGTTCGCACTGATTGGAGTCCATTGCGAGTATATTTGGTGTGCAATAGCCTATCCTTCTACTTTTCCATTGCTAGCATCTTAATGTCCTTGTTGCCCGCAATTCCCATGCCAAAGGAGTCTCTTTATGACGAGCTTTTGAGGAGCCAAAGGTGCTTGAAGGGCGCAGCCTTGATGTTGCTCATATCCATCATATGTATTCTCATAAGTTTTTCATCTGCAAGCATAGGAGTGGTATCGCCACAATGGCATGAGAGACGAATTGTTGTAAGTTGTGTGATTTTTGGGGGAGCAATATGTGTGGCTGTGTTGGTAATTTACATCATTCGGTTGCTACGAATGTTGTTTCACAGGAACAATAGGGTTAGGAGGATGTTTGCAAAGTATATGTACTTTTAAAGTGTGTAGTTGGGTGTCTATTTTGTGAGCAACTGGAGGTGCATGTTGAATCCTATGCAAAATTTGTGCCAAGGATAGTATGAAGTTGAATAAAGTTGATGATGCATGAGACAATGCTCTTGTGAAATGTGGCTACATCAAGATTTGTGGTCTTTGTGATCATATAAATGAGGCTTTTAGAATCACATATTAGACTTTGTTTTGGTTTATTTTGTATTGCAAATTGGCAACACTCTTTAAATTGTATAAATAAATTGTTGTAAAATAAGTTCATGGTTGCGCATAATCAATCAAGTTATGTGAACTAAGGATTGAAAATCAAGCCAATAGTCACTAGTAGAAAATTGCATTGGAACCCACTAAAAAATGTAAGGTAGTTTATGTTGAGTTCTATGTTTCTAACCCAAAATTTTGCATTGTTTAGCAAAATTTTGCAATAGAAACATGGAACTCAACATAAACTACCGTACATTTTTTAGTGGGTGCCAATGTAATTTTCTACTATTGAATGAATTGTTGTCATGGTTTGAACATTGAAGATTTCCATGTGTAGATTTTAATGAAGACTTTTGGAGAAATATAGGTTCTTTGCAACCATTGGCTAGTGAAATTGAAATTCCATGCCTCATGTAGTTAATTTGATGGTGTAGAAGAGTTGTGGAGGTTCTTGCAGAAATGATTTCATTTGTGATAATCAAAGTTATTGTGTTGAATGAAAAAAAGTCAAAAACCAAAAGAAGCATCAATAAAGTAGAGCTTACAATATATGGAGTTCAAGAGTGTGAATTGAATTTACCACACTCATGTAATAGAAGATGTTTTTGGAATGAATAGAATTTGTGTGAGAATGCCATGAGATTGAATAATACAATTTAAATTGTAGGAATTATGGTAAATACAACTACATAAACAATTATTTTCAATAATATAGGACAAAAATGATTATAATAGACCCAAAGGCTCCATAGTTGCAGCAAAGTTATTGTGACCCAGTTGTTTAGGACATGTCAGACACTAATAGTAACTATCAAACTCTTCAGCGATATGTCAAAGAATTCTTCATTGGTGCCGAAGGAATTATTCATGGGAGTAGCAAACCAAAGTGTCAAGGTCTGACTAACAAGGAAGAAAAAAAAAGGAACATGCCCGCTCCAGGCCTGATTCCCCAACTCTGACACAAGTCATACACAATTTGCACTAGGTTACTATATTGACACGCACGAAGTGATTATTTGTTGGATTTCGGATATCCAACCTTGCCTGCATTAGCAAAGTTTTGAGCCCTCCAAGAGTCCCCTACAGTCTCTAAATGGGTTTTACAACATGTACTTATTACAACAAACAAATCACTAATCCCTTATTTTTGCTCACCTTTTGAATTCAATGCAATCATGAAAACTATATTATTATGTTATTCCTATTGGACAAAAACTATGGATACAAATGTATAATAAGACCAAAAATACTACTTTACTCTATTTGAATAGATGAGTGAAGTACTTGGATAGTGAGTAGTGAGTACATTTATATATTTTATGAGTACAATGTCTTTTTTATTATTTTAGGTTGTGCATGTGGTTTAGGTCCATACAAAGTAGCGATAAGTATGAGTGCCCTTTTCTTATATTCATTCTAGCCAATTAATAGCTTGGTTTGTCAAACCTTGCGGGGGTCTTGGAGGGCTCAAAACTTTGCTAATGAGGGTTAAATTATTATAGTTTATGCAAATTTCTCATTGCTTAGGGTCCCTTTACAATGATTGTGATCACTAAAGAGTTGTTCTAGAATTGTGGCGTAGTTGTATAGTAATTTCTAGTGTTTATGGTTGAATTTTGTAGTTGTTTGCTAGAAGATCTCCAATTTTTTTCTATTTGTTGGGCAATTGTATACTTGCTTGATACATTACTAGGATTCTACCATATGGTTGTCAATAATTACCAATGTTGTCTTGTTGGACACATTTTGGAGCTTAGTTGTTGTGTTATCTGTCTGACGTTGGATGTTGCACATGAAAAATGTCGAATATTGTCAAGAAAGTCATCAAATAAGGTTTTAGGGTTTTGGTTTTATTTACCCTTTGGTATAAGTCGCTGTCCTACGTGGCTGGCTGCAAAGAATGATGTGGAAAGCAATGTCAATGTTAGCAAGAACAAATTTGGGTAGAGGCGCCTGCACGTGGGTTTAGGCAACTGTAGCTTGCAAAATGAGGACAACCATGGGTCTGATAATGAAGGCAACTGCGGATAGAAAAACCGGGCAACTGCTGGTATGAAGTTCTTGGGCAACTTTGGGTATGAAATTCTTGGGCAACTTTGGGTATGAAATTCTTGGGCAACTTTGGGTATGAAGTTCTTGGGCAACTTTAGGTATGAAGTTCTTGGGCAACTTTGGGTATGAAGTTCTTGGGCAACTTTGGGATCTGATTGCAAAATGCAACCGCTTATGTCACATACAAAGGCAAGTGCAAGCTCTATATATAATGTGAGTGCGGTGTCCAATATAGAAGGGCAACTGTGGGTGTAAAGTCAACCATTAACCTTTTTTGGGTCCAATTCATGGCTTATAATTAATATAATATTGCAATTCAATAATATCAATACTAGTGGGCTTGTGTACCCGCTGTTCTGGCAGAGGGCCATCACGGGAGGAGGTCCTTGCAAAAGATTTAACATGAAGTTTGATTTGTATTCTCAATTTCTATCTCTAAAATCTCCAACTTAGCTTGGTCTTTGGTTCACATTAAAAAAACATTCCATGGGATAATGTAAAATCAATTTGCCTCTTTGTCTCCCTCCCCACTCCTTTCTTTCTCAATTTCAAATTCAAGTTGGAAAAATATTCAATAGGTTCAACCAAACATGTCCTTTCATCACTTTGCTCATTCATCACTTTGCCCTTTGGCCCTCAACCAATCAAAACATTTTCACATGGCTCTATATCCCATCCCATGTCATGACCCATTTCATGCCCGTGATCCATCCCATCCCATCCCATGCCCATGACCCATCTCATGTCCATGCCCATGACCCATCCCATCTCCATGACCCATGATCCATCTCATGACCCATGACCCATGACCCATGCCCTGTCCCATGCCATGCCCCATGCCATGTCCCATGCCATGTCCCATCCCATGACCCATGCCATGTCCCATCCCATGACCCATGCCATGTCCCATCCCATCCCATTTCCATGGTCCTCCATTGAATGCTGACTAATAAAATAGAAAATTTAGTTACAAAAATTCAGTCCATGGTCCCCTATTTAATGCCGGCTAATAAGGTAGAAAGTTTGGTTACAAAAAAATTCGATTATTGATTAGTTTCTCAAGCCCCTTACATTCTATTATTTTGACATCCAACTACCCAACTAATAGAATTAAGCCTATTCATTAGAAGAAAAATGAGCTCAAAAGAAGGCCCCTACACCTTGACAAACCACTTTATTTATTGAGGTAGGAGAAGCATAGGTAAATGTACCTACACAAGGGTCTCTATCTTGAATGTGTGAAGTATTCAAATGTACCATGGTACATAACAAAATGATTGATGATGGAAAACAATATTATAACATGACAATGACAAATGCAAGGACCTTTTAGTGGGACACAAAAATAAACTAGGATTTTATTTCCCAATCAAACAAGGACACTCATCAAACAAAAAGTGTATGATATTGTAAAAAAAATTACTCTCAGGAAGTACTTGTAAGTGGATATAGGGTATTAGTCTCTTATTATTTGAAAAAGGACATTACATTTAAATTTTTTTGACCCCTCCAACCACTTCCTATAGAGGCCTTCTTTTGAGCTCATTTTTCCTCTAATGTATAGAAATAAGACAAAAAATTAATACTTATAAAAACAATAATAGCTCATATATATTAGCCGAAGGAAGAAGGTTTACTAAATCATTTACATGAACTTTCACATCTTTGTTATATTCAACAGTCCAACGCTTGTGGAGGTCAACACACAAAATTCAAAACAGTGCTATGTAATTCAAGTATTGCCATGTCTAAGTATACACTTTATAAAACCTAAACATAACCTATTTGGTTGTATTCTTTAGCTGTAAATATATATATATGAATGGAAAAAAAAAATTGTTAATGCTAACAATACTACTAAATATTTAATGCCTCTACATGTATAATGCTGTAATCTACTAATTACAGGATAAATGCATCATTGCTTGACACTTCATCAAACAATATATTAGGTAAATTGAGAAAAACAAAGGTACCATTTTGTACTCCAGCTCATACTCAAAAAGTTATTTCAAACCAGATTCAAAAGTATCAAAATCAGTTTGAGCCACTAAGATTCTTCCCTCACAAATTCCTCCTCTCAAGTAAGGACACGTTGTCCTGATGGAGATATCTCCATTATGCAGATACTCGTTATTTATTTATATTTGTGTTGATTTCAATAAATCAACAGTAATGGCAAAAAGGGTGGTCGTGGTAAAGACCATGGTTTGGTGACAGTGCAGCGGCTATAGATTCCAATGCGCTGCGCTGTCTTGTCACATGCACAGTTCAAAAGAGTAGATAGCGGGTTGGCTAGGCCAATTTCCTGCTTCACTAGCTACCAAGCCATGAGCCGCCATCACCGCTCGACAAGTCCAATGGGATTTGAGCCCGAACTAGCAGGCGGCTAGAAACGACCGCTTCTCTAGCCAACCAAGTCCACGACTTGACGATTAAAGACAAGCGTTTAACGCTATTATATATTCGCAAGGGCACGTGGCTACTTTATAATGGTGTTTATTTTGTAATTTAATCATTTTCATATGTTTATCTAGATGTTTTGGAAGGCTCATATATTTTGCATTTGTTTGAATAAAAATACTAAGAGTTTGGAAGTCAATAGAAAAGGTGTGAAAGAAAAAATGATTTGGCATCTATGGTGGAGTTAGAATAGAGAGGGGCATGGGCTGATGTGCCCCACCTCCCTATTTCAGATAAGGTCAAAATTCTGGAGGAAAGATCTCTTAATTGTTGGAAGTTAGTGTATGATTGTTGGTAGAGAAGAAAGGAAAAATCCCAAAACTTTGATGTGAGAGAATTTTTTGTATATACATAATTTTGAATTGAAATTTGAGGAGATTGTTTCTTGTAAGATTATCTTTTCAAAATGGGTTTGCAAATTTGATTTGGAGTTGTGATGCAAAAGTTATGAGTGTTTGAATTTTGGAGTCAAAAAGCCAAACTATGAAGAAAGGCTGAGACTTTGACAAATCATAACTTATGATCTATATATTATTTTGCAACAAGATTTGGAAAGAGTATTTATCTTAGTCTTGGCTTTTTAGAAAGTTTTTAAACTTGAGATTTGAAACTTGGAAGAGTCAGTTATAGAGGTGTAAAGGATGGAAGTGGTTGCTTTTTTGTTATGAATAGGCCGAAACTTTGAAGAGTTATAACTTTTGGACAGTATGAAATTTTCTTTTCAAAATTTTAGAAGCAATAGTTTATTGTTATAGCTTTTTGAATTATTTTTAATCATTTCATTTGGAGTCTTATTGAAGAAATTATAGTGTATAGAAGTTGGGATTTTGGATACTCTCTAAAAAATTGAGACCCACACTTTGATTGATTAGAATTTACAGAAAAAGTTTTAATTTGAATTGAAAATTTTACGGATTGTAGCCAATGGTATCATTTTTTTAAATTGATATCACGTTTTTATAAGTGATGTGTAGAACAAAAGTTATAGAGGTTTATAGAGGCAGTGTTTAGTTTGCAAAAAAGAAGAAGAGCTTCAATTTTGAACCCGCATAACTTTTGAATAGTAGTTTAGATTACATTGAAATTTTAAAAGATGTTAGAAGGTTAGAAGAGCTTTTCAAATTATTATTACACTTAGCATTTGAATCCTTGAGCCATTTGTGGCACTAGATAGAAGGTTGCAACTTTTTTGGGACTTGTTATTTGTGATTTTTCTTATTGTTTTTATTAAAACATAAAGACTTGAAGACATAAAGACTTGAAGACATAAAGACTTGAAGATCTGAAGTTATGAAGATTTCAAGAGGATTTTTTTGGGTTTATTTTTATGTATATGTAAGATGTGGCTTTGTTATTCCTAACCAGTTTTGGAGGCTCGTTTGTCAATTCATTTTCATTCTGTTTTGTAAACCTTGTTGCGGGTAGTTTGGGTTAAACCAAACTTAATCTTATTTATTGTTGTAGTGACAAAATGGGATTGATCACCCACATGGTTGAGACTTGCTCTGTTCTCACAATCTGGAGTTTTAGCCAGTAAATCGTGAATTTGAATTTAGAATCCCGTTATACGGACGGTTGCTTGAGTCTGTTGTCCCGATCTACCCGTCCCGTATCCATTGGGCTCTTATCCCTACTTTGTCCCTTATACCCCTAGAGCCAGCTACAGGATAGGCCAACGGAAAACTGAAGACTGAAGATCTGAAAAGTGAAGATCAAGACCGTAGAAAATTTTAGTTAGTAACGCACGAATCGCAGCGAGACATCCTGCGTGTTCTCAAAGTGCGCTCTTCTTAACCAGACAACGTGTACAAAAAAATTGCTAGAGCTTGGTTTGGAGTGATCACCTCAAACCTTCAAAAGTCCAAAAATAAAGGTTTTGATCCAATTTAACGAATATGGTATTATGAGCTTTAAGATATATGTCTTTGTGCAATGAATCCAATTGGCAATCTCCTTTCATTGCCAATATTTTTGTTCTTGTCCATTTCTCTTGGTACTGGTATTTATTGTAGCTCACTTTCTACCTCAAAGTTTAAATTTATGATCACTAAGTTTATACCATTCTCTATTTATATGTATATGATGAAGAAATAAAAATAAAAGTCATACAAGAATTTAGTAGAAATAGAAGCAACTGTAAAGCATTACCTATAAATGCAATGTTGTATGGCCAATTTTGTACTTTCTTGACCCAAAAACTTTTCACATTGTGTATATGTAGAATCTTTGACAAAAAAAGGGAAAAAAGCCATGGTTGTATAAAATGATTTGATTGCATTCAATAAACCAATCAATTTTCTCAATTGATTGATGAGCATTCCAGTTTATAAAAAATTACTAAGATTCCAATGTTGCATTCACCCAATTCAACGCCGCATATTTAAGCTTTGACACAAAAAAATTTAGCAGATTCTATTTTTAATGACAACAAATCCCATATATTAATGAAAATGAATGCTATTTTGATATTCAATTTATAATGTCACAAACAATTTATAGTAATAATAGATGTTCAAAAAAATTTGAAGTTACTATTCTCACTGAAAAGAAAATAGAAATATCAAAGTGTTAGAGGAATTAAAATAGAGGATTTTGATACTACCACCCCCTTTTTTAATACTGCCACCCCCTCTTTTACAACATCATTCAATTCTTAGTTGTTTTTTAGGACAATTTATTTTTTAAATTTAGAATGAAATATGTATAAAACCAAGTGATTCTTTGCTAGTGTTTTTTAAATGATAAACTGCAATAAAAAAATTTAACAAAAAATAATAATAGAATCTTGCTTTATCTTATCAAAAATTATGATTGCAGTTTATTATTTTGAAAAACACCAAAAAAAATTGTTTGGATTTATACAAATTTAGTTTATATATATACATATATATATATATATATATATATATATTTTTAAATTGTCTTCAAAATCCACTAAACATCAAATAATGATCTAAAAGTAGGTGGTGGCAATATCAAAAAGGGAGATGACAGTTTCAAGACCCAAATTAAACTTATGAAGTAGATTTTAGAGATAGATTTTTACCACACCTTGACCTAAAACATGGTTTTTGGTAGCTCTGCTTTTAACTTCTCATCTGTTGTCCTAATAGAGATGCCTCCATTACATGATATATGTTATTTACCTATATTTGTTTTGATTTTAATCAACAAACAGTCGAGGTAAAAGGGGTATTTGTAATTAAAACCACGGTTTTGTGACAATGCAGCGGCCATAGATACCAAAGCGCTTCACTATTTTATTACATGCACAGCTCAAGGGATAGGTAGTGGATTAATTGGGCCAATTTTTTGCCTTATTATTGTACTAAGCTATGGATTGCCATCATCGCTCAACGATACTGATTGGATTTAAATCCTGATCGACGGGCGACCAAAGACGATCGTTTTTCTAACCAACTAAGTTCACAACTTTGCGACTAAAGATAAGCGTTTGATGTTATTGTATACTCGCAAAGGTACATGACCACTTTAATGCAATATTTATTTTGTACTTATTTATTTTTATGTGTTTATCTAGGTGCACCAGAAAAAAAACATGTCATAAACGACTGCATAGCTGGTTCATAATAATTATCTTACAATTGCACAAATACTACACGACTAGATTCTAGTTGTGAAAATATTGTGCAATTGTTGTACAGTTGTTAGTGCAGTTGTAAAGCAGTTATTGTGAACCGGTCATGCAATTGTTTATCCATGTTTTTCTTTTAGTAGTGTTTGCAAGATTTATATATTTTATTTTTCTTTGAATAAAATTACTAAAGAATTAGAAATGATTTGGAAAGTATAAAAGGAAAAATGAATATGTATCTTTGGTGAGATTATGAATGAGAGAGGTATGGGTTAATGTGCTTCATCTCCCTATCTTAGATATGATTAAAAAATAGAAGAATAGATTCATTTGTGTATAAGTGAAGGTTTTGAGAGAAAGAGAAATCCACAACTTTATAATAACACAACTTTTTTTGTATAAATTATTGTGAATTGAAATTTGGAAAAACTATTTCTTATACAATTACGTTTTTGAAATGAGTTTGCAAATCTAATTTAAAATTGAGATACAAAAGTAATGAATATTTGAATTTTGAAGTTAAAAAGCCAAACTATAAAGAATGACTAAGACTCTGACAAACCATAGCTTACAATCTATTCATTATTTTGCAACAAAACTTGAAGAAAGTGTTAATCATAGGCTTAGCTTTCTAGAAAATCATTAAACTCTTAATTTGGAGTTTTGAAGAAGAAATTATGAAGGTGTAAAAGATTGAAGGTAGTTGCCATTTTGTTAGAAAAATGCCAAAACTTTAAAGAGTTATAACTTTTAAATAATTCTAAAGTTTCTTTTCAAATTTTTAGGCATGATAGATTGTTATAATAACTTTTTGAATTGTCATTACTCATTTTATTTGAAGATTTATTAGAGAAGTTATAATGTGTAGAATTTAAATGATTAGGTGCTCTCTAAAAAATAAAGATCCAAAATTTGATTCACTAATACTTACGGACATAGTTTTAGTTTGTAATAAAAAATTTAGAGGTTGTAGTCAGCTATATTGTATTTCTGAATTAATATTATACTTCTTTGTGGGAGGTATAAAACAAAAGTTATAGAAGTTTGAAGAGGTAATGATTAGTTTGCAGGGATGGAGAAGATTCTCTATTTTGAAGCCGCATAATTTTTGGACAGTAGTTTAAAATAAGTTTAGATATAAAAAAAAATTAGGTGATTAGAAGAGCTTTTCAAAATGCTACAATACTTAGCATTTAAATTTTTGAGTCATCTGTACCAGTAGATCGAAGGTCGCAGCTTTTATAAGACTTATTGATGATGATTTTTCCCATTGTTTTTTTTTTAACATGAAAACTTAAAGATGTGAAAATATGAAAACTTCAAAAAGAATGTTCTGGATGTTTTTTATGTATGTGTGGGATGTAATTTATCATTCTTAATTGGTTTTAAAGGCTATATGTAATTATATTTTCATTCTATTTTGTAAATCTTATTGCGAGCAGTTTGGATTAACCTAAAGTTACTCCATTTATTGTTGTGGTAACAAAGTGAAATTGATCATTTATATAATGGAGACTTGCTCTATTTTCACAATCTGGAGTTCTAATTAACAAATGGTGAATTTGATTTTAAGGTTCCATTATTCAAACGGCAGTTTGTGTCTGCTGTCTCGTTCTATTCATTTTATATCTTGTGGATTTTTATTCCTACCTTGACTTTTATACCTTTAAAGTCAGTTAAAAGATATGTCAACGGAAGACAAAAAATTGAAAATTAAAAGATAAGAAAAGAAGACTGACAACAATGTTAATTTGGTATTGCACAACCGCAGCTAGATATCCAGTGCGTTCTTAAAGATTGCTCTTTCCTATTTGATACCATAGCGTTTGGAAGGAGAAATTTCAAAACTATCCAATCTATAATGCTGCATTATTTAAAGACATCCACCAAGCTTTGTACAGGGTTGAGCAAGTGGAAAAATGGAGACAAGAGCTATAGTTTGTCAAAAGTCATCTTAGGTTTTTTGTACTTACTTTACTAAAGATTCATCTCGATATTAACATAAGAGGGATAAAGATGAAATTAGATAAAGTTGATTTTTAATTATAGACAATAAATCGTGTTTTAGTTTATCTCGTTCCAATATCTAGAATAATAGAGAGTATGAACTTTACTATATAGCTAATGAGCTTGGAAATAACACAACAATAAAAATCAAACAAATAAAGCCATGATATGTCAAATTGGAAACCTTTAGAGCAGTTTAACATCACTAGGAATTAGGCAGTAATTCAATATCAAATAAGACTCTATTGTAGATTTGCAACTAATAAAGGAAAAGCTAAAAACATATTTATGAACTAAAAATTGCAGGTATGTCCTATTAAAGTTATTCTTCAATATCATGGCAACCCACTAGCAAACTGAAAATCCACAAACAAGAATATTTAAATAAATACATGACTGTTGCAAAATAAACTATGGGAGCTCGTGTAAAAGTCCATATTAAAAATGAAGAATCGCATTAGTTTTTCTATAATTTTTTCTAAACAAAGCTGAACTAATTTAATAATCAGACTCAAGACTACACCTCTAAGGCAAAAGTGAAAAGAGCTTACATAGTTATTCAGTCATTTTTATTTCAACATATCAATAATTGGTTACATAATGATTTCAGAACATCTAAATCTATAAGATAATATTGAAACTCAAATCAAATTTGTAAAATATTTGTTGCTATAAAATCCAAAAATTGAGTGAAAATTTATGCACTCAAACATTGATGATCCGTTATTTGATATCGAATAGTAAATAGGGATACACTGAATAACTTTATAAATGAGAATAATAAGCATGCACAAATTCTTTATATCTTACTATCTCAAGTACATGTCTTTTTCACAATATACTAATGACAAGGTCTAATAAAAATTCCTTTGATTAGGTGCAAAGGACACAAATATTTGTAACTTGCCATTAAGATTCCAAATAGCGCCTTGCCAATGCAAATACTATGTAAATTGTTGTACTACTTTTTAAAAGCAGATAAATATTTGTCATAAACAAGCAATTCAATATTGAATTGTCAACTCAAATAGCATTTGTACACAATTAGTGAGGAACTAAACAACTCTTAATTTGAACATTCAACCATTGTTTTTGCTATTCAATATCAAATAGCAAGACTAGTGCAACTAAGCTTGTTTATGAAGACATAAGATTACTTTCTATTCCTTTATTTTATAATCAATAAACTCCTATTCAATATCAAATTGCCTATTTGTTTAAGTAATAATTCCAAAGAAAGATTAGAAATTCAGCTCTGTAGAACCTAATCTTTACTTTGTTACATGAAATCTAAATCTTTAAAATTTGACCTTATAAAGTAGGTATGAGTAAACCATATAATGAGCAAGGCTGCAAGCTACGTCTAATTTGATATCAAATAAGAGAAATTATTGCAAACTCCAACTTTCAAATTGGCATTGATATTGAATTGCTTAAATACGACATGCATTTCAGTAATTTTTGCACGCTGGAAGATAGAAACTGCTAGCTCTTCTTGTAATTGATTTTTAGTTTTGGCATTTTAATTTTTGAACTCATCATGTAAGTATCATATCTCTAAATAGAAATAAATGGATTTTTTATATTTATTACACAAAGTTTTTGATTGATTTTAAACATCCCAACACTCATCTCTCAAAAATTTATGTTCACTTAGTGCTATTTGATATCAAATAGCAAAGTGAGTGGTAATTTAAAGAATAACTATCTTAAACAAAAATAATTATGGAACAAAATATGCAGTTATTCTCAGTATTCATGGACAATAGAATTCTGTAAAAACAAATGAATGACAAAAACTCTCTTTTTGGACAAGAGTCATAGGTTTAAATCTTCAAACATTTACATGGCCGCATGCCAGCTTCTGTTGAGAAACTACAGATGAGGAGTGGCCAAGTGCTATATATTCAAATATCAAATAGCACTCATAGGCACAACCTTCATAGTCTCTTATTCAAGATTATTTGAAAACTACTACCGATAAGACACTTAAATTTCATTTTTTTGTCTTTACTAATCAATTAGATCAACAATATCAAAAACCAAAGGATCATACGGGCTGCGCAAGTGACATTCACTTTGATTTCTGACATACTATCAATATTTTCAGTTCACCACAAACATAATATTATACCCACATAACTAACCAATCTTTTGAATTGATAAAATGAAGAGAAATATATTCCAAAACTTACCTCTTTGGAGCCATTTATCACCGAACATAAAGTTTGTTTTGAAGAACTTGATCTTTGCCTTTGTTGCTTTTAACATCACCTCCTTTAGATCACCAAGTCTTCCGTCCTCCAATTTTGGCCCCTCCTTGCCCTCTTCGTAAAGCTATGCTGCTAACTTTGTTGCATCTAGAACCTCTTGCTGCAATCAGGTACATATCACTATCAATTCTTAGTACTGTAATGTAACAAGGTTATTTGAACTAAATAAAACATTAGAACACTTACCATGTGAAGAAATGTGATGATATCTTTTGTGAGTGAGTGCCAAGGATGAGGTCAATTGTGGCCTGTTTTTGCAAGCTAGAAATTCCTCCTCCGTGATTAAGCCCTTTGAACTTTGGCAACTTCAAACGACCATAAGTGTATATTATATGTAAACTATGAGCTGGATTTATTTTCACATGCTCATTTTCTGTTGACTTGCATTACATACAGTTCACTCATTATATCACAACAATTGCTGATTAAGCTCAAATATTACACATACTACATAGAGAGCATACTTCACTAGAAAAAAAACAAGAATAAACGACTCCACAAATCACAACAACTAGGTCACCAGAATTGCCTTGCAACTGCACAAATAATTGCACAACAATTGCACAACAACTGCATGACAACTGCACGACTAGATTGTAGTTGTGCAAATGTTGTGGAGTTGTTGTGCAGTTGCACAGCAGTTCTGGTGACCTAATCATTTATCCTTGTTTTTCTTCTGTGTTTCAGTCACTTTCAATACTTTATCATCTTCTTGTCAATTGCCCAAGATTTTTACAAGTTTGTGAATTACCTAATGCAACCACAGTCACAAAGTACAGAAAAAAAATACTAAAATTGCAGTGTCTACGTCCATATCCTTGCATGTTTACGTCATTTATTGCCATCATCACTATAGTAGTGAATTTGCTAGCCTCCAACACAATAGAGTCCACTTAGAAATGTCAATAACGGTTAGCCAATTTCATACTCTTGATGTAACCCATCCACGATGCATGACAATGGTTTCCATTCCATATGTAGAACATCAAACCACATTCTTAGAGAAGATTGGTGTAGATGTATTGCTAACTCCTTTTCAAATTTTGCATTCTTCAGAACCTAGTAAGGATCCCAAGAGCTCACTATCTCCTCTGTCATTGCGTGTGTCTCCCACTCTCCTCTTTGTCATTTCAAACATAAACATAAAAGACGCAATCCACTTGTTTGTAACCAAATACAAACTCATACTCTAGTTTAATCACACTTGTATAGAGCACTAGCTTAACTGGCAGTAATGATAACATCTTGCACAAAGGAATGCTGAACTTGCTTGATTTTATAGCATGAAATTAGTGTTTCTCTATAATGACTCTATTTGATGATTATATCTATAGCCATTTATTTATAGATTGATGATGTTGTATTGATTATCATATATTCATATATTAATATATAGAAAAAATATCAAAAATACCCTTCAATTCTTTCAAAATATCAAATATACTCCTATATTAGTTGAAATATCAAAAATACCCTTGGTTTTGTGTCAAAATATCAATTATATCCCTAATTATCTTTGAAAACAACTAATATTCTTAATTTTCTTATGCCTTTTTACTAAAATTTTTGTAAGTCACATTTGCACTACAGGCAGTGACAAAGATTAGTCAATACATGGCCATAATAAACTTAAATGCAAAAACCCTATATTAAACTTGCGTCCAAGATTTGACTTATAGGCAACTTGCATCTAGATTTTGTAATTTTCATCAGCATCTTGATATTTACAAAAAAAAATTCTAAAGAAGTACAAAATACTAAAGATATTAGATGTTTTCAATGATAACTAAGGGTATAATTGATATTTTGACACAAAATCAAGGGTAGTTTTGATATTTCAGATAATACAAGAGTATATTTGATATTTTGAAAGAATTGAGGGGCATTTTTGATATTTTCCCTAATATATATTATAGATATTTTCTTTAGTTATTGCATTTTTTTGTAGTATTCATTGATTTTATAAATATTTTATGATAGTTTTTTTGAAAATTTACATAGAAAGATTAAATTTTAAAGAATTGATGTATGCATCAAAGGTTTTGTATATACACTCCTAGAAGAGCTAAAATTTAGATATTTACCTTCAACTAGCTGAATTTAAAAAATTTAAATTTGCATTTGAAATTAAAGATTTTGATTTAGTTTAAAACCACAAAGGAGGATAATATTGAATATCACCTAGTAAAAAGTTTTTTTTGTACATAAAGATAAAAGTAATAATGTGCTTAAGCTAAACTTTTCCATTAGACGTTGTTTAATTGTAAATTCCTTTGTGACCTCTAGACTAAATCAAGATCTTCAAATTCAAATTTAAATTCAGATTTTCTAAATTCAACTTGTTGAGGGTAATCATCTAAAATTTATCTCCCCTAATATGCATATATCATACTCCTACTGTGCATATATTAATTCCTTTAATAATCCTCATTGTATTTTTAGTCAAGTCAAATCAGATATAACAAGTTTCAGTTTTAGAAAAATACCATTTCAAATTTAACGTCTCTCTTTACAATAATTAATTTCATTATTACTACAATGATTTGATCAAATATATTGGCAATTGGAGTCAGTTGTTTAATTGAGCAAACGTGTAGAAAAAAATACTATAATAAACCATCAACAAAAACTGGTACATCGAGTGTTGCTAATTTATTAATTATATTTTGGGATGGATATGTGAATCACACCCTTTTAGCTATTCTACCACACTATGGGGGTAAATTTTAGGTTTTTACCATCAAAAAGCTGAATTTGAGAATGTGGAATTCAGATTTGGACTTAGAGACAATCTAGAATTATAAAAATGTTGTAATTGAACAACACCCAATAAAAAAGCTTACCTTTTTTTGTGAACAAAACTAAAAGTAATATTTTTCCCCCTAGCTATGCTTTTTCATTGGGTGTTGTTTAATTACAACATTTTTTTACGATTCTAGACAAAATCAAGGTCTCTAAATCCAAATCTGAATTCCAACTTCTCAAATTCAACTGTTTGATGATAGAAACCTAAAATTTACCCCACGGGTGTGGTAGAATAGCTAAAAGGGTGTGGTACACATATCAATCCCCTTATATTCACTAGAAAAAAACTGCCAAAAAACCACGTTCCACTTAACAAAGAATGTGAAGTTGATTGTGCTGAATTCTTTGTTTCCAACACAAAACTACATTGGAAATGGAGAACTCAACACAATCAACTTCACATTCTTTGTTAAGTAGAACACAGTTTTTTGGCAGTTTTCTTCTAGTGATTTTATACATAATTAAAAAAATTCATAATGCATAGTATTAAAAAAGAAATGGAAATTGTTAACCAAATGTTCACACCATGTATTGTCAAAATACTTGCACATTTACCAACTTACATAACTAGAAAAGCAAAAAAAAAAGTATCAAGCATACTATTACAAAAAATTCTGAAAATTATTAGTAAATATGAAATATTGCTCTATAACCATTGTTGCATACTTTACATCAAAATATAGTTTTTTCAACAAATTGGATTACTTTAATTCTATGTAGTATACAATCAATGTTGAGTTTATTTAATCTAGCTAAAAGGCAAAAAGCTATAGATCATACATGTTTTTTTCAATTACTTAATTTCAGAATTACTTGAATTGCATCAAATAGGTGGTTTTAGTTTGATGTAGATAATGTCAATTTACAAAATTTTGATTTTTTATTGCAGTGTCTTCTTAAAGCTGATTTAATTTTTACTAACTAGTATTGTACATTTTTTGTGTTTTATTCAACGCATTGAAAACTATGCATAATTTGCATTGTAAATTTCTAATCTAAAAACTAGAGATGAGACATTTGAGTATCTTGGATTGTTAGTATATATTCTTAGAATGATGAAATTCTTCATTTTAGAAATGATTGTATTGTATGAAATATTTATTTTACTACACACATGAGTGTCATAAAAAATTTGTAAAGTCTTGAATTTTTTTTTCAAATCTATTGCTACTTAACTTTTTGAGTATTGCTTTATAATAATTTTACAAATTTATTTTAAAAAATGGAATCACAAGTTTCAAATTTGAACGATAAACATTGACTATTTCAAAATTCCATTTCTAAATGTTATGTTTGGTTTGAAAAATAGACTTTTCATTTCAGAATTTGTTATGGATTATGATTGTGATTTGCATGTGTAATATAAATCTCTATATGCATTATACAATATAAAACATCAAATTTTTGAGAATAAAAACTGGAATAAGAATTTCTATTTAAACTTTTGAAAAGCAATAATAACATTAGAGGGTTTTTGGGCTCAAGAGGTGCCCTCCAGTTTTGGTATACCTAAAAAAATAATTGTCATACTCAAAGCTCACTTTTGGAGTCACAAGAGGTGTGAGAAGTGGTTGTATCAAGGATGACTTGTCAAGTAGTATAGAGAAGGACGGAATAGAGGTAAAATGGTATTTTAAGGGTTTAAGGTGCCCCGCATGGTACAGCAAGCTGACAGTCCCTGCAACTTGTCAGCTTTAACACATTATTTAATTACAACCAAGTACTCCTAAAGTTGCTTCCAGCATGCTTGTGGTTTCCAATGCTAGAAACAAAAATTCCGTGTGTATAATACATAATCATACTAGAGTTTTTTGGATTGCAAGGTATTGTTATTGAACATTGCTTGAACAAATTAAGGTGTCACGCTGTCACTTTAAAATCAACAAGTTTTTAGCACCCTAACTATGTTGAATTGGTGGATTAGTCTAGAATTGTAAGCTTTTAGTACTATGTTGAATTCATTTGGTGCAAAGAGTTGACGGCCAAGTCGGAGGATAACGATGTTAGTGCACTACAAGGTCTCCACTAACTTAAGATTGCAACAAGGTTCTGAGTCAATGAGCCAGTTTGAACAAAAGGGAAGAGGAACGCCATTACTGCAGAATTCACTGACGTTGGAACCTACAGAAGCATTTGCCATTACAATCACACAGCAACTCAAAGCCTCTCCATAAACCGCAACAACTAGCCAATAAACAAGTCAATGGATTATCAATTTGGGAATTTTAGTTTCAGACAATAAACCCATCAAAATGTTCGTAAAAATTAGTTTATAAATTTCTACATAGTTTTAAAAATTGTCATTACATGATAGTGGAGGAGACTGTAGAAACTATGATACAATGTATCAGCCAAAGCAACTATAGGCTATTATAGGCTAGTTAGGCTACACAATGCACTTCAAATTTGTCATGGCAATCTTCATAGTCTTGTATATGAAGATCATGCCACAAGATGGTCAAGTCTCCTAATCCTCAACAGCCTAGGGGGAAGAACCTCTGAAACAATTGTATTCTTTTCAAAACGTTGGTTGATCTTCTTCTTGTTCCCATTTGCTTCAATCACAATGAATGCAAATTTTGTTGGAGCATTAGTTCCCACGGCAATTTGGACTTTGTGCCTCAAGTGGAGAAGTGGCTAGTCCCTATCAACAAAGAACTCTAACTCAATGTGTTGGTCTAAGTCAATTACAATGCACTTGAGAAGCACTAGTTGGATAGCAGGATCTTGGTCTAAACCAATCCACTCCCTTCCAACCGTCCTCTACCTGGTAAAGTTGAAGTTCACGTACAAAGTTTGCCGTCCAATATGGTATAAGCCATGATTCAAAGCACCCAATGATAGTAATCAGATCACATAGAGCTCAAACGGAGATACTTCGCCGTTTTGGCTTCACTGGAAGAATTGACATGCACTACAATTAAGCTCAATGAAAATAACATATTCAAATCCTAAAAACATGGAAGTAGAGGAATTTTTTAAGTAGATGACATAGAATTTGACTATCTACAGTCATTGAATTTGATTATCTAGTGTCAATGACTTTCAGCTTGGGGACATAGTTACCTACTGTAACAGATCATATTCTTGTGATGAAAAGCTGAATACAAAAAGTAGATTCATTGAGTACATGCATACATAGAGAAATCACTAGCACCAACCATGTAATTTGATTGTTGAAACCTCATTTCAATTGTGGCTTAATGGACTACATTGTTTTCAATAATTGGACAAATCCATCCATTAAATCTTGAAAGACATGCTCCTCCAAATAGTGGAAAGAAAACAATGTTGGTGTCTTCACCCTATTTGGAGCAGTTGCAAAGAGATCTATGAAGACCCCCACTGGCATAAACCATTGTACGTGGGATCTTCTTGATCCTGTATTTGCCTTCACGGCTCCTCAAGAATCTGTGCGCATCTTTGCTCAAAAGCACTCAGATGTTGACATGTTGGGAAGTGGCCACGCTTTGGAGTTGAAGCTAGGAAGGGGAATTTCTTCTAGAGCACCATAGAGTTTTGATCTTGCTAGGGGGGCATACATCCACTTGAAGAAATACACTGATGCATGTAGTAATTCTTGGTGCGACCCATCATGATGGATAAGTTCTCTAATATCTGCATGCATGGCTACAACGACACCCACAATTGATGCAGGATGCATCCAGTCTTCATAGTAGTAAGGAAACAAATCTGAACATTGCAAACACATCTAGTCAAACAATTGTTGTCAATATAAAACACCTTGTATGGTTTAAGCATGGCTCCACAGTATTGTCCAAATAGATCTATTGTCAATTTTTTAATGTTGAAGTGCTTTAAAAAATCAAAGTAGTTAGACTAAATGTTACACAATCTTAAACTAAAGAATGCCATGGATTTAGGATCCAAGGCATATATGTAAGAAAAAATGGACATGTTGTATGTATATGCTAGTATAAATAAATACAAAGCAAGTAAAAACTAAGAAAATGGTTGCGCTAATAACGACATTCAATAATACTTAAACTGCAAGCAAGTTACATAATCAAATGCAAGCAAAAAAAAGTCTACAACAAAGCTTAAGAAGTGAGTACTTACAAATGCATCTCAATCTTGGCTGTGGCAAAGAGGGATCTAAGTTCATGTGTCAGGACTCATAAGCATGTTGTACACACACTCTTGAGGCAAGCTGAGGTGAGTCATTAGCAACCTCAAAGGCCTTGATCTGCGCCTTCCACAAGGCTTGAGGACTGTCTTTATGAAAACGTGCATAGTCCCTTCCCATAGCGTTGCTACGTTTGGTTGCAGAGTAATCCATGAGTTCACTTCATACTTTGTGGGAACCCATTGGCCACATACGTCTTCATTGTTGTGTAGAGTGACTGCTTCTATCTTGTTCTTGGGAGGCATCTTTGCAAGCATCCTGGTAACTACATGAGACCAAACAAAGGAATGAAGAGGAGTAATATTGTTCAAAGACAACATGAGTGGTCGTCAAGTAAAGCAATGATCCATTGGCCTATACACCCACAATCTAATGTTTTCTGTAAGAGCCTAATTTATTAAACAAAAGAACAATGTCATGGTATATCTAACTACTGAAAGCACAAATTAAAAGGAGTACAATGAAAAGGGAGGTATAGAGATTCATACCCAACTAGAAAGATTCACAACAAATTGGCAGTGCCCTCCTCTGCTCGCCTCCTCTGCTTGCCCCCTCCGCTCAATTATTTGTATTCTTGTCAAGCATAGAACAAGTGAAGAACAAACTTGGCAACCCATAAAATCAAAGCAACTAACTTAATCAACAAGCAAGTGCTTTGCTAGTCTAAGATTCATGTAATTGCTATTAAGCTTGAAGCAATAATGGTAAGAATAAATACTCCAAAACTGAGGCAACCGATTCAATCTTCTAACTTCACCAGCAAGCAGGATTAGCCAAAGCATTACTGGTCCTCCTTTAATAGTGTCTTCAATTTATGAAAGTGTTCATGGGTTTAATTTAAGGAATGGCGGGAAGTTACAAATCCTTCATTATCTAATTTAGTCCTATAATAAAAATGGCTTCCTTAGCCAAAAAATCTGAAGAGGAGGCGCTCTAAATCTTCTAAAACCGTGGTGTTTCTAAGACCGTAGTGTTTCCAACACTTACTGTACATTATTCATTTTGCAACGGAACATTTGAAAGGGAATCAAGGAGTGGGTGGTAGAAGTGTGTATAACCAATAAAATAAGGTTTTTCACATGGAAAGGGCTGAAGTTCCATTCATAAAACATTTTCTTTTGAAGATAAGTAGAGACACTATAACGTAATTTCATTTAACATATTTCCAATCTTAAGTTCATTAGTAAATGAAATTGCTTGTGATAATTTAGGCTGAAATCCATGACTACCATAAGCTATAGTGTGATAATAAACCATTGAAAAAGAAGGTCTTCTTCATCTTAGAAATGAATGTTTGGCCAACAACTTATTCTTAAATGTTTTAGAAAACTAGACAAAAATTAAAGGTTGTGTATCTAGTTTTTGTGTTTGTGACTAATGATTCTATCTATTTGTATTTGTATTAGAAGTTTCAATTTTAATTTTAATATTCACTAACCCAATTTTGTAAATGATTGATTATGGATTCCTATTCAAGATTTTGTGCAAGGGTGTCCATTGCAATCTTTGCTTTTTTTGTGTTGAGAGTGGAAATGAGCCTCAAGTACATTAGACCTTGGAGAAAAATTTACACTAGAAATCCACTTTAAAAAAAAGTAGGACTTGATTTTAAAAGCCGCAAATTGATTAAAGTTATACAAGTAATGACCTTAAACATTGTATTTTTTTGGTTACCAGCTTTTTAAGTTTGACATGTAAAAAGAGGATTAAAAGACTTCAAGTCATTTTTATAGTTTTAACACCCTCCCAGTCAAATATTATAATCTTTCAATCAATAAATATAAGGAATTGCCAAAGCCACACCCAAAATTGCTAACGCCACATCCTAAAGTGTGCTTTGAGCATGAAATGTGAGAATTTAATGCTAATTTTTTTTATTTAGATCAAAAGATCCCTTTCATCTCTATCATAGTAAGGCTATATTCAAAAAAATTAAAGGTCCTTAAATTTGAAATTAAATATATAGGACCTTTGAATTATTTAAGCAAAAATACATTAAAAAATAACAAACTTGCAATAAAAGTTCAATAGATAATTGTATTTATTCTTCTTTCTGTCAAAGATGTGAAAATGTTGTGATTGAATAAATGATGGTCCACTTGACTAATATAAAATAGCATTAAATCCTCAAATTACATGCTCACAAGGGTGTGACGTTAGCAATTTTAAGTGTGGCTTTAGCAATTTCCTAAATGTAATTCTTGTGTTTTCTTTTCCTATGTGATCTTCACATATGTAGTTTAATTTTTTAGGGAAACAATTTCAAAAAAACTAACACAACTTATCAAAATTTTGGCTTTCAGTTTAACTTAGAATAAATTCCTAGAAGCTCAAAAAGTGCCTTGGGCATTTAGGGATTAATATATGATAAAAGAATTCAAAAATTAAATACATAAAATTCAAGAATTAACCAAGAACACCTCAACGTGCATGTTTCATTGATTGGCCATTACCAGCATTCCATTCCTTCATGAAATTTATTGTGATATATTATCACTATGACTAAGCCCGCAGTTACATTGTAAAATTGGAATTACTGCTCTTTCTTGTACAAATCACGTCCACAATGTATTAATGTCTCTCTAACATACACATGCTCTTCAAAATACCAAACCTATAACCCAAATACCCTAAACTCCATCAATCTCAATACAATATTTGATTGTATTCCATTCCATCTAATATTATTCTCTGTGCATGTATGGTCACTTTATCTTTCAAGCACATCCATAATAATCTCATCTATTATTCATTACTTTAAGTATGTAATTCTAAAATATGGTTCTACATCTAAAAGCGCCACTACTTTTTCATCTTTTGCTTGTCTGGTTACAAAGTAGTTCCCCATTATACCAAGCACTCTTCTATGATATTTGGGTCTTTATTTATATACACATAAATAACAATTCTGTGATTCCAAAATTTTAACCACATTATTTTGTACTTCAAAGGCAGGGAAAATTTGAAAGCAATTGGCAATTCTAGCCAAATAATTCATTTATAACATAGTTTATATGGAAATATAATTTTTTTTTTAAATGTGAGAAAGTAAAATTGTTCCTCACTTAACCCCTCAAGGCCCATGCACTTTCTTGAGTATCTCAGAATTTGTTCTTGGATGAATAAAATGTCAACAATTTGACCTAGGGATGTATTCAAAACTCATATCAAAAAGTGTTGGATTGACTTGAAATTTTCACCACATCTTCCAATATGTGTGTGTGACATGTGGGAATATTTTGGGATTATATTGAAATATACGTCAAGGTGACCCCTTTTGAGGTCACAAATTCAAATACTTGCCAAAAGATGGGATAATGGAGTAAGTTGCATCAATTTTTTTTAAACTATAACCCCCAAAATTCATAATGATTTTGATTTTGGAAACAAAATTAACAATTTATTTGAGTCCCAATATTTCTTATGTTTCTACCAACCAAACAAATTTCCATTGCCTCATACTCCCTTTATCCCAATATAAAGCTCCAAATTAGGCATAGTTTTTGTCCCACTAAAAAGCTCCCTTTTGCTAATTTCAATTCTTGAGAAAGCGTTTGTCATGTCCAATGATCTCAGGGGGGCAAGTTAAGCAATTAGAGAGCATTCCTCTCCTAACAAGCTTGGCCTTGCCCATATGAGGTACCATTGTTGCTACTAATCTTTAAATCATCAATAATGAGGAGCTTGCAACATGTACAAATATGGTACTTTTTTCATGGAATTTGGGTGCCCAAATGGCAACATCAAAGCAGGAGATTTTGCACACACTTGGTAGATGGTATATTGATTCTAGAATGCTTGTGTCAATAGTAAAAATATTAAAACAATGAGGAGCCAGCAACCTCAACAAATTATGCACAAATTTGATACTTTTGGCATGGAGTTTGGGTCTCTGAATGACAACAAAAAAATTGAAATTTTGGACAGATTTGGTAGGTGGTATATTGATTCTAAAATGCATTTGTCACTAGCATAATGAGTAAAAATACAATTAATTCCTTGTGAAGAAGTTTTTTGGAGCTTTATAATGGGACAAAGGGAGTACTACTTATCATCTGACTGTCCCAAAATTGCTTAACTAATAAGCTTTGGGTACCTCCACCTTAGATTGTGAGTAATATCACACACTTCATCCAAAGTAGGTGGCTCAATGGTCAAGATAGATTATAGCAATCTTGTTCTCAAAATTCCACAAGATGTATACAATGGTTTCAAACTGGTTATAAACAATCAAGGTCCTTAGTATTTACAACACTCTCTTGGCTCATTACAATTTTATCACTAAATAGTTTAGTGAATACAATGGCTTACTCACACAGAATACTAAAAGTTCTGCATTGAGAGAGACAAGTGGTACCCAACTAGTAAACTAACTAATACCATGGTGTGACATATTATATTTATTTATAGAGAGAAAACTTTTGGGGGGGGAGATCATCTTTCAGTGGTACTTATGGTTTATTAAAAATTTGATTTTTTATGTTTATGTTTATTTATTTATATCATGCACAATCCGGTTGATTTTGGAGCAAGTGTGGTTGCTCTTAATTTGTACCTTCTCTTTAGGCTTTTAGGTAGTAGTTACATTGAAAATAAGAACTAGGATTTAGTGTGAGGTTTGATGCCAAATACTAGCCAACATTCACATATAGGTGATGACATATGTCGCTACTCAATAGAAACTTACATCCACAATACCAATCAGTTTCAACAATATAAATTAGAGACAAATTTTGAGATTTTATATACAATATTTTTATTATATAAGGTAGTCAAGCAAGAGTTTTTGCCATCCAAAGTCATTTGCATAAGCAAAGGGGCATTTTTGTTCAAAACAAAGTCTGGTCTACACAAAACTTTCAAAACTAATATCTAAAGTGCACTATTTAGTTGATGCCTCTGAAGGAGTGACCACAAAGAAACATTTTTAAACAACCTAACTAGGGATTGGTTTTTGGCTCCATGTTAGTGTTGTAGGCATGTTGGATGACAATCTCAAAGTCATAATCAAAAAGAAGATCCATTTTGCAATTCTGTCCTGCTTCAAGAACAGCACTTGTCCCACTAGAGAAGAGATTCTTCACTCTTGCACCTAATGGAATGGGAGGCTTGTAGCCTAACTCTAACAGCAACTTTGAAGGCTGGGAAGAACTTTCTCCTCCAGTTTTTTGAGGCCTCACTAAAAAGTTCATCTTAAAAGGGGAAGTGCTCCTAATGGCAAAATGCAGCTAGTTTTAGATCCTTCTAGAACCACGCCATTAAAGGACCTCTTTGTTGGCGTAAGAGGAAGGGGGGTCTACATAGGATTGTTCATTTGCTCTTCTATAGTTCCATTTGGCAAAACAAAATCATAATGTGATGTGAGATCAAGTTGCTGCTTGGTTGCAATTTGAAGTTTAGAAATGGATGTTTTAGCCAACTGTATTATTACTAGAGTGAAAAATTGCATGCTCAAAATGACACACTTAGATATGAAAGCTGTACTTTGGTTTACACACACTTGACTAATGGTGCATCCACCTCATAATAATAAATTTAAAAAAAAAACAGCAGTAATTGAGACTCAAACATACTTGTGAGACCAAAGGCATGGATTGCTAGGTTTGCCTTCACAACTTCCACATCTGAGTGCATTGATGGATCCAATGCAAAGCCAAATTGGGCAACCCAAGCGCCATTAAATCTACTATTGCAACGTGGACAAGAGAATATGCCAAACTGCAATAGTTGAGCTGTACAACTTGGATGGAAGGCGCATCCACAGGAAGACGTTATTGCCAGCCGTGCAACAAAACCCTTTGTCTTGTAGATGGCATAGACATCTTTCACTGCTAATGCTGACATCTGGGGAAAACTCCTGCCTTGTGGATAGTCAAATGTAGATGCAAGACGTAGTACTAGGTTTGCACGGCAAAGTGCTTTCTATCTAACCTGAGCACCAAGCAACGCTTTCGTCACAACTTCTACCTTCTCCAATTTCTTTGGTAATGTTTCCTTCTGAAGACCTTCAATCTTTGCCTCCAGTGAGCTAACGTGATCGTTCTTCTCTTGGGCTTGTCGAATTAAGGAGTGGCATTCTACCTTCTTCTCCTTCGATTCATCTAATTGCCCCTCTAATCTTGAAGCCATTGCCTCTTTGTCAGCACAGGTCCATTGGACCTTCAGTGAATCTTCTTCTTGGCACAAAAGCTTCAATGTGCTTTCACATTCTCCCAAGTGCTTTCTCCAAGTTTCCAACTTGCTTTCAGCTTGACGCTTGGCCACAGCATAATCCTTGATTTCTGTGATGACAGCTTGCTCATCTTGACTTTCTGAGTTTGACTTTGAACTTCCATGGGTGTTTGAGGCAACATTTTTGGTAGCAATGAGGTGACATAGTGCTTTGAGTTGCTCCTGTAGTGCAAGAGGGCCCAATTTATGGACGTTGCTGGCAGCTCTTTGAAAGCGCATATTCCATTTTTTCACCGCCTTTGCTACCCAATCTACATCAATGTGGTCAACAAATGTTGCAAAGCAGCCTCGCAAGAACTTTAAGGAGAAACAATTGTTGTCGGGTCGGCATCCATAGACACAAGTGTAGTGCAATGCAAATTTATCCTGTTGTTCAGCATCTAAGCAATTGCCAAAATGGAATTGGTTCTTGGTGCTTGTTGCTAGCTTCCAACCCTCAAAAATCTCCTCATCCATGAAAGGCAAATCCACCATGACCTTCTCAAGTGCGACTTCTTGCCCTAGAAGCCCTAGAATTTCCTCACAGAAGTTTGCGGTGTACTTAGCCAGTTAGCCTCTCTTCCACGCAAAACAGGTGCCACCGCATACATCTTCTCTTGCAATTCAAGTGGTATGTCATCCAAGGACTTTGGCTTGAAGAGGGTACATTCTACTACTTCTTTGACAACAAAGGAAGGGTCTCCAACTTCCGACTCAAGTTTGTCATATTGATCCACTTTATCAACTTCAGCAATTGTTATTGCCCTCCTTGTTAGACGGCGAAAAGTTCTCTTTTTTGAATCTATTTGTAAAATACTTGCAAAAAACGACAAGGTTTGGTATTACAGGCATGGTTGTTACATTGGCCCACCCGTCCGCCTGCCTGCTTGTACGCCCGAAGTGTCCGATTAAGGTCATGGTCCATCCAGTGAAGTCAACTCATAGTTGACTTTAAAAAATGGTCCAAAATGATAAAAAAAACTTATTTCGTACATGCTAGTGACACTCATTGTTGCCAACATGAAGTCAAAATGTGGATTCAAAGCCATATTGCGTAATAAAAATGAAATTTTATAATTTGATTCTTCCATTTTTAGATCGAAAACCCTAGAAATGCCCTAATCCGCCCGTTTGGTATGATTTGTCCGCCTGTGCTGTCTAATTTGTTCGCTCGTCCATGCTGTCCAACAACCTCAACTTGTCTAAAGTAATAACCTTGCCTACAGGAAAGAGCCAAAGACGCAGCTAGGCTAGACAAAAGCACAAGCCCAATTCACAAAATACCAATCAATGTCCAACTCGCACCATACAGTAAGATGGAGAAATTTTAGATTGAAGGTATCCGACTCTTCAATCCCGGCTCAAAAATAACTTCAAAGCAATAAATCAGAGGTTCAAAGTTACTAAGTGAGCACCGTAAGCAAATAGATGCTGTAAGGTTGACTCGGAGATGGCGGAGCGAGTTACCTGTATTGCTTGCTTCAGGGCTGGGCTGCTTGTAACTTTATCATTCACTACTTCACACGCAGTGCAGAATTTCTGGAGCAGAGAGACAATAAGAGTAAGTGCCAAATATAGTGGTTCACCAAGGAGGAAGCCAGTGTGAGTGAGGCCATTGGACCACCCACCCCATGATTGCTAAAATGTAACTGTACTTGTCATTTTGGACATGCAAATGTACATTATTGATATATGTATTGATAGTGTACATTTGCATGTCTAAAATGACAAGTATAGTTACATTTTGGGTTTTTTGAGAATTAGCATGGCCTTATAATGATCAACTAAGTTTTATTAATGACTATCATTATTATGAGTCGTAGAACTAGTGTGAGACTTTGCACCCATCCTTACATTAATTGGTCTAGTACATACATCTCAAAAATTACTCAACACCAATTATTTGAGACATTGTGAAATATACTACACCAAATAGTGCATTTAGGTTGCTCCACACTATATGTTGACCATGCTTGGATTTGATATGGTTTACAACTTGAAAGTTGTTAATTTATTTTTTGGCACCTTTGTAGTGGTTGTAAGGCCATTTAAATTTTGTTTTTTTGGATGAAAATCATGATTAGAGCAGTGAAAGTGTAAGATATGAGAATTTAGTGTGGAGCAACCTAAATGCACTATTTGGTGTAGTTATTTTAAAACATCTATACATTTAGGGAATTGATACAGGCACATTGGGATTGATATATGCACGTCCCCTAGGCCCTACGGGTAAATTTTAGATTTCTACCATCAAAAAGCTGAATTTAAAAATTTTGAATTCAAATTTGGACTTAGAGACCTTGATTTAGTTTAGAACCTTGAAAGAGTTTGCTATTAAACAACACTCAATGAAAAAACTTATCTTTTTTTACAAGCAATAGTGAAAGGAATACTTTTCTCCCTAAATAAGATTTCTCATTGAGTGTTGAATTACAAACTTTTGTAAGATTTTAAACAAAATCAAGGTCTCTAAGTCCAGACCCAAATTCAAAATTTACAAATTCAGGTTTTTGATGGTAGAAATCTAAAATTTACATCTAGAGCGTGCATATATCAACTCCGGTGTGCCTATATCAATTCCCTTAATTTAATGTCAAGGACATCTCCAAACATTTTTGCTGATTAGCTCTTGTAAGAACCGTGATTCCAGAATTGTTTAGGGTAATTTTAATGATCGGAACCAATGAAATGAAAAAAGACTTTTGTATAACTTCCGTATGGAGAAAAGATCAATAAAATCACGCATTTTTTGAGAAAATACCATTGTTGACAAGATTGATGAACAATGTTTGGATAGGTGGTACTTTGTACATATGTTGAGCTCAAAGTTGCTCAAAACTGCTTCAGAAATTCTAAACTTGCGACTCATAAATAAAAATGTAAACATAAAAATCAAAATTCATTAAAATTTGAAATATATAAAAGGGAAAATATCGAAAATAACCCTAACAAACGACCATATTTTGAAAGTAGGCTTGACATCATGGAAATATTGGAAATAGACCCCAGCAATCCCAAACGATTATGCACACCTTCTAAACCCAATTCAATACTTATTCAAGCCCAGCAAATGGCTCAAACACCAAATTTTAATGCAATGAACTGAAATTCTTTACACACACGACTTAAACTAGAAGTTTCTTTATATAGGATAGCTCAGTTCTACAAACTGATAATATGATGTATGTCAAAAACAAAACCCTAAACCCCTAGTATGCAAAACTTTGGAATTGCTCACCTCCCCCTCAATCGCCCATATAGTAAGTGTGTATAATACCAATTAATAAAGATACAAGATCAAAGAACTTGCATAATAGTAAAGAGTATAATTGAGGTTTTTTTGTCTTGCATCATAGTTTGGTAATTCTTATGCAATCCCAATCAAACATATCAAATTTTTGTTCCAAGAAACCTGAACCCCACTTTTGATGATTTTTTTTTGTAGTAAATTCATGAGAAATTGATTGAAAACTATTGGTGATGAATTTTTGAGATTTGATTGCATGTGTATGTAAGAAATATTCTTACACAACTTTCATCTTAAAACAAACCCTCTTAACTAACAAAAAAATGATCTACAAGGAATTCAATGTGACATGTGGTCTGCCCAAATTTTGTAAAATGGGTATTTTTATTTTTTAAGCAGTGTTTCACCAAGTAAGCTTAACATTGTGTTAAGAGGTACAAAGTTAGTCATTGTGTATGAGCCAAATAGAAAAATCTAATTATTGTAAAGAAATTTTTGAAATTTACAAAGTTTGGGCAGACCACATGTCACATTGAATTCCTTGTAGATCATTTTTTTGTTAGTTAAGAGGGTTTGTTTTAAGATGAAAGTTGTGTAAGAATATTTCTTACATACACATGCAATCAAATCTCAAAAATTCATCACCAATAGTTTTCAATCAATTTCTCATGAATTTACTACAAAAAAAAATCATCAAAAGTGGGGTTCAAGTTTCTTGGAACAAAAATTTGATATGTTTGATTGGGATTGCATAAGAATTACCAAACTATGATGCAAGACAAAAAAACCTCAATTATACTCTTTACTATTATGCAAGTTCTTTGATCTTGTATCTTTATTAATTGGTATTATACACACTTACTATATGGGCGATTGAGGGGGAGGTGAGCAATTCCAAAGTTTTGCATACTAGGGGTTTAGGGTTTTGTTTTTGACATACATCATATTATCAGTTTGTAGAACTGAGCTATCCTATATAAAGAAACTTCTAGTTTAAGTCGTGTGTGTAAAGAATTTCAGTTCATTGCATTAAAATTTGGTGTTTGAGCCATTTGCTGGGCTTGAATAAGTATTGAATTGGGTTTAGAAGGTGTGCATAATCGTTTGGGATTGCTGGGGTCTATTTCCAATATTTCCATGATGTCAGGCCTACTTTCAAAATATGGTCGTTTGTCAGGGTCATTTTTGATATTTTCCCTATATAAAATCACATGATATAAAATAATGTATAGTATATAAAATCACAATTCATAAATAAAATACAACATATAAAATCACAACCCAAACAAAAAAATAGAATACATAAAATCAAAACTCTTAGAAAAAAATATTTAAACCTTGAATGAGGTTTATTTTTTGGCAAATTCTATGGAAGTTTTGTTTGTCAAAAAATAAGAATATATCTCTTCAATTCAAGTTTGGTCTTATATAATAAAAACTATTTTTTTTAAACTTTCTCTATAAGCATCTACTAAAGTATAAATCCTAGTCATATTCAAAAGTTGTGTACGTATAAGTTTGGCTCTCATCCAAATCTTGATCTTCCACTTTAAGTTATATAGCTTAAAGGTAGTTTTCTACTTTCACTTTTTATCAATCTTGATTGGGCTCTCCTAATTGCATTAATGAGGTCATCTATTAGCTCACCCTATTCTCATTTAATATGGCCTTACATGGCTTAATTAAGAAGACCATAGTTTATTTCATTAATTCACAAAAGAATTTGCATTCCTTCAAGATTTAGCTCATGGAATCATTGAGTTTACACTAAATAGTGAAGTTAAGGTGGTCTATACTAGAGAGTGGTTTATTAGGATTAGGGTTTAGGATATAGGGTTTTAGGATTTATCAAAGGGTAGGAATTTAGATTTGAATTGTGAAGTTCATACTACTAGAAATTAATAATATGGACATTTGGAGAATGTTGCCAAAGTGCTAGCATTTCTACAAATGTAATTTGGACAATTACATTACACATGTTATAAACATAAGAAAAGTAACTATATTGTAATCCACTATAGTAAAAACTAATTTTATTTATCTTCTTTTGTCCAACTCAGATATAATAATTTGGATACAAGAAAAAAACAAAAGAAATAGAAATCAACAATTACTGTCACAAAGTAATAATATTAGTTTTTGTTTATCCCGAATTATTGAAATTATATAAATATGCACCATTTAGTGGATAGGCATATAAGGGTAGGTTTTTAGTGAAAGCCCATTGTTTCCACCCATGTGTTCTTTTGCCTATTTGTTATTTTCACAAAGTTAAATAAACGCCATATTCATTAAATTGGGAAAATTAGATTCCCAAGTTATACATCACTTTAGACCCAGCTTTTCTCTTTAAACCGTTTAAATGCTAGATTTGAAGGTATCAGATTTGGTTTGAGCCACTAAGATTTTGTCCCTCTCAAATTCCTCCTCTTAGATGAGGGTACGTGTACCCAAAAAAATGCTCCTGAAATCTAGAGCTTGGTTGAAAGTGATTACCTTAAACCTAGTTTATTCTCAACATGAGCATTTCTTCCCAAGTTAACAAAGATGAAGTTAATAGTTTCAATCGACCTTCAAATTGAAACTATCGTATTTTTTTCCCTACTATTTCTGAATATTCCTTTATATATATTGACAAATACCCTTGAAAGAAAATTAATTTAAAAAAATGATGGTTGGCAAATTTTTTATCTTTGAACAAAATAGTGTTGCGTGGTATTTTGTATTATGAAATTGTTATTTTTATGGTTATATACTTATTACTTGATTTTTTGAGATTCATGAATACCATTTTTTACTTTATTTTTATTTGAAACTACTATATTGAAGCATTTTAGCGGATCTTTTATATGCCATGAAAACAATTTTTATCCTTATTTTGGCTTTAATTATTTTATTCTTAGCTTTTATTCAAAAATTGTTGTTGATGAATATTTTTTATTATATAACATTTTATCTAAAAGAAATCACATTACTTTCACTAAGCCATGTTTCATCCATGAATATAATTTTTTATTTTATTTTGTTTTGAATTTTTAGTATTATATTGGGATTGTTATAAGAATAGTGATAGTTTGCCATTTTAATGACTTCTAGCGGTTTTTCATTCACTCGGTCATTATGAAATAAATATATTGATTATGAAAGGTTATATATATATATATATATATATATAGACATGAAAGGTTGTTGTGAAAGTGTTATGTGGAAGACTACAAGTTTTTGGCAAATGTCATAATCATCCCAATTTATAGATGTCTCTACCCATACATTTATGTAGCCTATTTGTTTAGTAGTCAATGTCCATTGAATGCAATGATTCCTAAATGAATCACCACATTGTATGGTGACATTACATCAATTTTGAATTAATGCCATAACTCATGAGATTACATATTTGTTGATATTTTTTGTACTACTACAATGAATTGTTTATCCTTATATTAAACCATCACTTTAGTAGAATCTATCAAGGTAAATAGTGTTATTTGTTTTGGTTTCTTCTCTTATTTATACCTCTTCTTTATCACAATGATACAGTAATTGGAAACAACTATTGTAATTTGAAATGTTAGCTAAATTTGTTCAGGACATACCCACTCTATTATCAAAATAGGCATATAAACAATGCCTTGCAAGGATAATTTTTGTTGTATTACATGATTTAGATCTATTAGACACTATAGTGTGGTATTTGAACAAATGCAAGATTTAACGTAATTGATTGATGTGAGGATTCTTACTATAATGTATTATACATTTGAAATCCTCTTGTCTTATTCAATTGTTTTAGTTTGGAATTTGAGAAGGGCACAACTTCCACTACATCAATTATTTAAATTATGCCAAAATAGTAGAATGTCCCTAAACATATTAACCTTACATAAAAATGTATAGTTGTTTTAAAATAACTAGCATATTTCACAATATTTCAAATAATTGGTGTAGAGTAATTTTTGAGATGTATTTACCACACCAATTAATGTAAGGATTGGTGCAAAGTCTCATACCTAGTTCTATGACTCACAATAATGACAATCATCAATAAAACTTAGTTAATCATGTTGATTCATAAAGAACCCAAAATGTAACTGTACTTGCCATTTTAGACATGCAAATGCATGTTATCAATACATGTATTGATAATGTATATTTCTATTTTTAAAATGACAAGAAAATACATTATAGTAGTCATGGGGTAGGTGGTCCAATGGCCTCACTCACATTGGCTTGCTCCTGGGTCTACCATATTTGGCACTTACTTATTTTTTTTGAATTTTGCCATAAAAGTAGAATGTCCCTAAACATATTAACCTTACATAAAAATATAGGGAATTAATACTGGCACATCAGGGGTTGATATATGCACACCTCCAGGGGATGTAAATTTTAGATTTCTACCATCAAATAGCTGAATTTAAAAAAATTGAATTTAGATTTGGACTTAGAGACCTTGATTTAGTTTAGAACCTTACAAAACTTTGCAATTAATCAACACCCAACAAAAAAGCATAGCTAGAGGGAAATTATTACTTTTACTTTTGCTTGTAAGAAAGATAAGCTTTTTCATTGGGTGTTGTTTAATTGCAAACTATTTTATGGTTCTAGATTAAATCAAGGTCTCTAAGTTCAAATCTAAATTCAAAATTTTTAAATTCAGCTGTTTGATGGTAGAAATCTAAAATTTACACCATGGAGGATGTGCATATATCAACCCTTGATGTGCATGTGTCAATCAAGGTTTTTTTTAAGGATATCAACTTGTGAATGTAGTGGCAATGATTTTTGATGGTAAATTACTTAGGTGGCTATATTGGAAAATCACTTAACTAAGCATGCTTCATTCATGACAAAGGTGGAGAGAATTTTGGCTATCAATGGTTTCATATTATACAAGTAAGGAGGCGCAAATGAAGTGTATTTGGTCACGACTTTTGAAAAATTACTAAAGTTAAAGTGTGAAAGATGAAATATGTGGCAAATAGGACACCCATATTATTTTGGTTGGAGATTAAGTTGGCAATGCCAGTCAACCAAGAAGGGAATACATATATGATCCTCAATCAAGGTTTGGCTATAGGATTATCAATTACAAGTGAACATTGGCAAAAAGAACACTCTTTTTCACATTTATTTCCTACAGTGATGTGAAGCATAAATTTTCATGGTGAATTTTGACTATTTTTAGCCAATAAAAAAACGTTGGTATCAATTCCCTAAATTAAATGTCTACACATTTATTAAGGGTTGAGATGTCTTGACATTCTAAAAATTCCTATTGCATGTGCATAAGTGCATTCTATTAATTCAACCACATTATTTGACCTCTCTATAACTCTATTCTTTTTGGTAGCATCCCTCGTAGCATCCGCCTAGTTGGTTGACTTGTTTCTCCCCTCCACATTAGAGTCTAACTGCATGCAAGATGCTCCACAATTACTTAGATGTTGTTGTGTTGACAACAGTGACAAAAAATGATGAAAGGATGCAAGTACTTTTGTAACCTTCAAACGGTTACAATTTTGTATTTATAAAGTAAATAATGTAATGAAAGGATGAATTCTTTATTGAAGCAACCAATGCGGAGATTTCCCACCTCCATGCCACAAATTGCAAGTCCTTTTCATTCTCTCCCGCTTTGAATGATGCTTTCAGCACTACCACCAAAGTCTTCAAATACAACATTCCTAATCTACTAATGATGGAATGTGGGATCTTAGCATGCATTGACAATCCGTCACGCTTGTAAGTGCTAGGTTAGTGGTAGTATGGCACTGCATACAAATATACTAAAATAACCATTGTTTATTGAATAAACCAATAGATATGTTTTCCACCTCCATGTCACAGTTGGTCAATGTCCTCATCATCCTTTTCCGCCTTCCATGAGCATGTTGTACAAACCCACTTTTGAAGTTCACATGACGAGACCAAGAAGGTGAATTGCCCATCTTATAGCCGCTGTTGTAGTGAGCGCTTCCATAGGAGTGAGTGCTTCCATAAGATTGACCCCAAGCTTAGGTAAGTGACTTACATCTCTTATTCTTAGACAGTAGAAAATTCTAAAAGTCACATTCTTCTCTAAATTGCTTGCAGCATGTTCTCTTTGAATGTAGTTGTGTGATTCATTGAGGGCTCATTCACACCGCTCTCATTTGATCTATCCGCATAAATATGAAGCATAGCTATACTTCTTGTAAAATCTCCTTTTAAATTTTTGTTTAGATAGAAGACATTCAATTTGAATCATGACCAAATTCTAGTTTAAGTAGGATTATTAGCTAGGATCTTGAATGTTGAAATGGTGTTTGTGCATGACTGACCACAACCAAGTTTCTTATATATTAACAAACAAGATCTTGAAAGTTGAAATGGCGTTGCAAGAAACAATTGATTTTCAAAGGAGTTTAGGAAGTTATAGCCCATCTTGTATTTTGCTTGCAAAATATAGGCCCTTGATTTGTAGAGGCCAACGACTGATTCAACAAACACCACACTCTAAATTCCTAACCAAACGTCTTGCAGGCAATTGCAATCTTGATTTATGGCTAGATAGGGAGATCTATCCTTTAGATTCCAAAATAGGGAAGACTCCCTCATGGGCCTCATTTATTGACCTTACTTCCTTCTTATGTTTTGTTGGTGATGGGAACCATGGCTTGTATGGCTATGCCATGTCTCTGCAAAATAGTGTAGACTATCTCCAAAAGTAAATTCAAGAGCAATAGTGCTCTAAGCTAGCTTCCTTGCTTGAACAAACCAAGGTGTAATATGCAGAATTGAGTCTAACATCTATTGCTGAGAAAAAGACCGCAGATTCACGTAGCCTTAAGGATAGACACGCCTTTGAGGCCCTCATTAGTTCACCTATTTCCCATTTTCATGAATTTGAAGTTCAATTCAATGCACAATTGAACTGTCTGAATGCAGTAATAGCTGCTCATGTATTGGACAAGGCCAGACATCAAGCAGAAGCAGCAAAAGAGATGGAGGACCAGATCACTGCAGCCTCAAATCAGATGTTGAACATACGCCACATCCACAAAGCAAAAATCACTGATTCAAGCATTTACATGTTGCTAGTAAAGAATGAATTGGGAAAATTGCAATTGAAGTACAACAAGCTATCAAAGTCTTCGGTTGACAGGTTACTGCAAGGATCTTGGAAGAAGAAAGATGTTTGCGATTTGTCTAGGCAAGGAGGCTATGCGCGCCGTTTGCGACAATGAATTCAATGGGTGATCTGTTATTCATTTTGTGGAATAATTTTGGCTAGTACTGGTCCTTGTCCTCTATTCTAATGCCAGTATATTAGTTTAGATTTGATGCGTTATGTGCTCCATTGACCATGTTCATTGAGCCAACATACTAAAACTGCCCCTTCTTTCTTCACAGATATCCTTCAACCACAAACTATGAAAGCAATTCAAGGAAGAAATGCTGATACTGGTACACGGAGGCACATTTGTGGAAGTGCCAACAACCAAAAGACTACAGCAACAATAATTGCAAGCATACTAAGCAAAAGAGAAGCTCATGCATTTGTTGAAAATCCCAAGTGTAGTATTGCAGTAATTTGTGCCAACATGACAAACAAAATGGGCATTTTATGACTCTAAATTATGATTTTTATGAGTCATTTATAATTCTAAATGACTCACAACAGTTATAAGACAAAGTCATAAAATGTCCATTTTGTTGTAGTGCAATAATGAGTGTCTTGAATCATTGGGATCACAAGTGGGTCCTCAGGAGATTCTAGCAGCATGCGACAAGAGTGGAGTATCTCACAAGGGCTATGCTGCCATTTACAAAACAATGAAGCATGGCTTGCATTCTGTGAATCCAAGTTGAGCTTCAAATGTCTACCAAATCCTCACAAAGTAAATTGTTCTAATCTTGCATTTTCTTTGAATAATTTGTAAATGATGTCCACCATTGTTTATTTCATGTGGTGAGCAATATTTGCATATGATGAACAATCATTGCACCACATACTTGTTTCATACAACACGCATGTACAAACAAGATTGTCATGTTCCTTGATTCTAACAACTATATGCAAATTGGTATTGAATAGATTGGCCTTTTGAAGAGCTCACTAAACTCAAATCTTGGATAGTATGTGGGAGACTACTACCATATATGTGATTCCTTTGAGATTTAGCAACCTAGGAATGCCAAAGATGATCCAGAGAAAAAGATTGGACCAACACATCTAATCCTCAATGAAAACAACACTCTCTTTGTTGACCTAGAGACGGTCCAACGGTCAATGGTGCGCCTATACAAGTTCATGTCTGAAGGTAAAGTCTCCAACTAAATTTGTCCTAAACTAATTCTTGTACTCTAAAACAAAGTTTGCTCTCTCAAAAAAAATGTACTGTTCATATTCAAATATAAGGCTCAATTCAAATAGAATTTTAGAAGGCACTATGTATGCATCTTATAATATGCTTTACAAATTGATTGATCACTACGGCATCAATTGACAATGTGTGTGCAGAACTAAGTGGTGGCCCACTCATTTTTGTTCTAAAGATGGATGAAGCAGAAATTGTAAAACATGAGAAGTTTGAGAGGATCAGCATCACTATGATGAATTGTGCGCTCAACACCAACATTGCCCATGATGATTCTAGGTATTTCAGTGTTCAATTTGATAATGACACATGGCCAGTGGCAACATTCCGAGTCATAAAGGAATCTCATGAGTTTCTTAAATGGGTTTTAGATCAGTCTGGTATCCTTTCAGTGATTAGAGCACAATCAAATGGTGCAAAACTTTATGTTGATGGAATTGGAGAATTTCCAATAGAGTGGCATTTGGCATGCAATATGAAGACAATCAAGTGCTTGTATGGTTTCAACTATGGCTCTACTGCAAAGCACCCATGCATCTACTGTTGGCAACAAAAAGTGCAGGGGAAAGTGCTTACAACTACTCAAGCTTCAAATCTGGAGAAGAGTAAGCAACTTTGGACTAGTGGTTTGTTTTCATCATCCATTGCATCCAAACCAGTGAGAGGGCCAGGTGGCAGTGGCCAATGGTGCCCCATTCTCAACATTCCTCTGAACCGTGTGCACATATGCACACTCCATGCCCAATGCCGCATAGTGGAGAAGATAATTCATTTGCACATTTGTTAAGCTTGGAGTATCAAAGATGCTGATGTAAGGAAAGAAGCCATTACAGCGATGGAACATGCTTTGTCAAAAGCAAGTGTAGCTGGAGGTGCAATTGTCCTTACGAAAGATGCTAGGCTATTAGGCAAGCATTCGGATTTGCCCTCCAAATTGTCATTTAATGGGACTTGTTGTAGAGCCTTATTTGCACCAAGCTCATGATCTCAATTTGACAAGGTCTGGAAGGATATATGTGAAGCTGAGAAGAACAATACTTCTCAAGGTGGAGCCAAGCGGGTCACGCAACAAATGTAGGGAGCATTTGGTGATTTTGTAGGTATACTTCAATAGCATGACCTTGACTATGCAGCAATGAGCAGAGTACAAGGAGAAAGTCAAAAAATGGGGAAAGCTATTCTTGAAGGCATTTGGTGAAGGCCATGTGACACACTACGTGGTAAAATTTTGCAACTATTAACTCTATCAAATTGTACATTATAGGCATGATTATTTCAGTCTACAACTGTTTGCCCATAGAAATTTTGTTATTCTTTTCAAAATTGAGTTTTCTACAATGCTTAATGATTCTAATTGTTGATCTGCATTAGGGTGCATATGAATTAATTAGACTATTGACTATTAGCATTTTCTTCTTATGGGCAGCATGTGCTAGTAAAGCACTTGACATGGTTTGTGAATACATATGGTAGTTTGGCCCTTTGGTCTACATAAGGAATGGAGAAGTCTCACTACACTGCCAAAACAGCCTACCATAAGCACATACAACACATTGGAACCGCAGCTCGTCAAAGTGCAATTGTTCAAACTTATGAGTGGTGGTTTAGGATAATTCAGCACCAAAGGTATGTGATCAACAAGAAGTTTGAGGAGTCTCAGGCTGCCCTTACCACCGACAATGTATTACGGACAAAAAGACGACAAAGCTCTTTGAATTCTTCAGCATCAATCAAGCATGCTGAATGGAGACAAAATAGAATTAGGAGAGGTAGTGTTTGGGCTCCACGTGAGAATGTCAATCTTGAAGATTACTTAGGATTAGAAGATTAGTTAAGATTAGATAAGTTTAGATGTAATAGAAACACGTAGAAGCTGAGAAGTTGCTTGTTTGCTCCAAGCAAGTCCCTTCTCAATGGTGAAAGCATGTTTTAAAGTATTTTTGCATTGTAATATTAAGCTTTCTAGAGACTCTGGGAGTCCTTTCTCATGGTACACTTCAATATTTTAGTAGCTTCCCACACGTGTACAGACTTTAAAAAGCCTTCTGTCCTTCATCGCCCAACACTTCCAACCAATGAGATTGGTTTGCTTGAAAGTACTGTCAGTGGGCAAGAATAGGAGAAACATTATGTCCTTTGCATTTAAGTACAAATTAAAATGACAATTGAGGTACCCAGTTCAAGCTCCTTAAGGGGCACTCTTTGAGTCCAAACCAGCTCTAACAATACAATATCTTTTTATATATAAGAAATCCCATATTCATGTTATTTACAAAATTAAACGTGTTTGGAAAAACAAAAAATACAATATAGAAATAGCCATCACTAAATAACCACTATTCAAAATAATGATGTAATCAACAAGATATTATTTTGATATATTTATTTTATTTTATTGATTATGTCTACATTTTTGACAAAAAACCATGTACGTATTATTAAAGATTTTGTCAAGATTTTAACTTATAAGGTTAAAATCACAAAGTAATTTATGTAAAAAATTTTGCATTATGATATTGGAAAATTATATATAAACTTCTAAACTCTAATTTTTCACAAAATCCATTTTTCAATCTTCAAATAAAGGCTATAAAGCCTCTTAAATACAATTTACTCATGCTCTAGATTGGTTTTCAATTCTAACATTATTTGTAACACGTTTAAAAATAAATTGTCATAAGAAATAGCAAAGTTGATTAACAATTTATTCCTATGCAATTTATAAAAGTTGTGAAGTACACAATATGCAAGAGTAACTTAGCTTGCATATGGAATGCCAACATTAAGGCTTTTTAAAATTTGCCAAGTGCTATTTTTCAATATAGCAGATGCATTTTCAATCTTCACTCAGCTTTTTTGTTAAGCTTTATCATATGCTACAATGGTTTCCACATTCTTGTTGAGTATATGATTTTTGGATGATAATGAGAAAATGATAGGCAACATCTCCAATAATATAGGGTTTTACTTACTGACATTCTATATGAATAATGGGTTCTTGAAGAATCTTTTGTTTCATAATATATATATAAAGAAGATGCATGTAAATGAATTGCATCACATATTCCACTTGGAGCTAAAATGATAACATCCCAAAAAAGTTAATTTGAAATGCAAACTACTTGTAGAAAAACATTTTGATGATTATGCCTATTTTAGTAGTCTATTGGTATAAATGCTAAAGAAGGTTTTTTAGTAACTCTAATGCGTATTCCATCTATACCACCACACATTTGTCTAAAGCTAGTTAAGTCTTTAAAATAAAAATATTAGTAGTCAATCTTTCATCCTTTATTCTACTAATAAACAAAGAAATTGTTTTATCTTTGCTAGATAATGCATAAATAATAATCCAAATATTTTTCAAGAGTACTCTTTCCTATGCCATAACAAATAACAACATCCTAATTGCTAGAACCATATGCTAATTTTTTAAAAACTGCTACAACTACCTTCTCAACTTCTATTGGTTTTTTCCAATTTGTAGTTTGTTATTCAATATGTGGTCTTAACAAATCACACAAAATGCAAAATGAATAGTAATTGATTCAATTCTAACCTCCATATAATATCTCTAATATTTGGATTTGCTTGCCAAACCTTTTTGCAAATAACCTCTTAATAATGTGAGGATTTGAGAAAAACATGTCACTCCTTCAAACCTTCTTTTTGAGCATAACTTGTCAAACCCCTTTGCAAATAACCTCTTAATAATGTGAGGATTTGAGAAACCTTCAAACATACCTTTTGAGCATAACTTGAAACAAAAATTGAAAAAAATAGAACAATCAATTGCGCAAGATCCTCACTCTCATCATGGAACAAAAAAAAGAGTAAAAGTAAATTAATTAGGTCCAAAGTATCCTTTATGACTTTCCAAGTAGCAATAAAAAAATTGCACCTTTGAAATGATAAATAGATAAGCCTCACCTTCATCTTCCACTAATAAATAAATTGCTCCACCCTCAAAAATATAAAAAATTACAAGTGTGACTTGCAAGAAGAGAGATACCTTCAAATTCCAAAATGAAAGAATAGCATGAGAGCATAAGACTCCACTTCATAACAATAATAAAAATACTTTCACTACTAAGATAAACTTACAACATGAAAAGAAGAGTCCCTAGTTTGTTGTGAGGAGAAGAGTCCATGGAAAAGAGTTTGCTGTAATTTAAGCTATAGCATATGAGTATAACTTAAGACTCAAGGTAAGAACCAATGTGAACAAAGAATCCAAAATTAAAATATGGAGATTACAAATAGGGGCACAAAAATGAAACATATTATAGATAGGGGCATAGTTTCAAAATAATTACAATTAAGGACATAATTTCAAAATAATTTTTAATCTTTTGAAATTTTTGTATTTATTTTTAGTTTGAACATTAGTTGATTTAAGTACATCACATGAAATGTTAGCTAACTTCTAAAAAACCTAGAGGTTTCTCCAAAAATTGCCATCCCTTTTACTAATTTTTTATTTATTTAGGCTTGATCTAGAAAGGCCTCTAACTTTATAGGAAATTAGCTAATATTTAATGTGATGTATTGAAATCAACCAATGTCCAAACAAAAAAATTCAAAAATTTACTTATTTTTGAAACTATGCCCTTTATTTGTACTTATTTTGAAATTATGTCCCTCTTTGTAATATGTTTCATTTTCACGCTTCTATTTATAATATCTCCTAAAAAGATCTCTAGCTCACTATCTTTGTGTGGTCTAGATTTGAGAAACCGGCTGCTCAAACCACCGTTTTAGGAAATGATCTATTAAAAACAACTGGTTTCTTTGCCTATGTGGCACTGGCATTAGCTGCCTCAGTGGTCTGATATGTCAAATTAGGTTGATCAACTATCAATTTAAGTCCTTAATTGCTGTAGGATTAACCTAATTACCAAAAATTGATTAACCTTATTACCGACAGTTGATCAACCTAATTATCAACAATTATTACCTTTGTAAACCACTGCAGAGATGTTTCCTGATCATTCCCTGGGCAGGTTCTATTATAGAATTAGGATTTTTGAAGCATTTTGCATAAAAACCCAGATAATCGAAGATTATTGATTCTTCATCAGGGATTACAAATTCTTCATCAAAACTCATAGATTTATCCACATCTTTGCAGTGGTTTACGGCGCGCAATGCCCCTTGACGTGAAGAATTGCAAAAAATTAAGGGCCTCCTTCTCACCCTCAGCCCTCTTTGTCAACTCTTTATTTTGCGCAATTCCCTCCTCCTCTAGCATTTCCCTAAACACAATCACAGTTGCAGAGTAGTCAATGTAAACATAGGCCCAATTTAGACTACTGATGGAAATTTTTTGTTTCAAAGCTCATTGGTTGAAATATCTGTTTTGTCCACCAAACTACCAAAGTGTTCACACTTAGGGTTTGTCCGGTACTTCAACTTGCCATGTCAGCAACCAATATAGCCATGTCATCAAACAAGATAGTGAACTTTTGGAGCTTGCTCAAAGGGTGGTACCAAACTTGTCGAGCAGGCAAATACTCCTACTTTCTAGCAATTTTCTTCTCCAATACTCTTGGATGACATGGCACTACAAGAAATTGTGTCCTAATTGACATGTCCAAATTGACTAAATGTGTCCAAAATGACAAAAAGACTTTCAAATTGAACAATTTCTATAGATTTAGCCATGTTGATTTGGACATTTTGTCATTTTGGACAGTTTCCCTTGTAGTGTGGAAGTGCTATGGAAGATGAAAGACCATACAAGGTGTCCCTTTTGTGTTTCGTCTAGACACTAGTGTGAACCAAGTTTTAGTCATATTAATCTTGGAATGTTGGAAGCCATAGACCAGCTCTAATTGGTCTAACGTCATATTCATTAATTTGGGAAAAATGGTACATTTTGGGACTTTCAAATTTTGATCTAAAAGTTTTAGGACGCCTCCTAAAACCAAGCTTAGTGTTTTTTTGTACACATGTCCTCACCTAAGAGGAGGAATTTGTGAGGGAAAAAATCTTAGTGGCTCAGACTAAATCTAAGACCTTCAAATTTGGTTTAAGGTAACTTTTTGGGTTTTAGGTGGAGTACAAAGTGGGACACCTGTTTTTCCCAAATTAACAAATATGGCGTTGTCTCCAACAAGGATTGCACCATTACTAACCGTTGGATTGAGGATTGCAAATTGAAATGCGACACTCATGCCATTGATGCATTTTCCAATAAGCTTAAGGTAGAAGCAATGCCCAAATGTGACACTAGCCATTTAGCGACATCTAAAATTAAACCTAAAAGTAATTACTAGAAGAAAATTGTGTTGGAATCTACATGATGTTTTATGCTTCAAACGCAAAATTTTGCGCTATAAACATGAAAATTTGCGTTGGGAACAAAAAAACATCATGTAGTTTATGTTGACTCCAATGCGTTTTTCTACTAGTGTAAGCAATCTTGCACCCAAAGAAGACACACACGCACCTAATGTTTTTTTTGTTTTTTTTGTTTTGACACTACCTGCGTGCCCTTCCAAGAATGGATAGTTTTGGGAGGGATGCAGAAGCATTAGTTGGATTTTTGTCATGGTGACCTCATGAGGCCCAAAAAAAAAACATTGCATGCACCCAAATCAGACACGCAAGTTGACATAAGGGAACATAAATTGTGTAAGTGGCAGTTTATGATTAGGTGTGACATGGTCTTTTTGTTGTCGCTTTTTCAGGGGTCTAGTATCCATAATAGGTCAATCTAGGGAGTTACCTTCAACAATTCATAATTTATTCATACAATCTCAAAAAATTCCAAAAACAATTTTGCTTGAATTTGTACCCATTTCCTAACAAGCAAATGTCATTACATTCTCAAAAGACCCTCCAAATTACCACATTTGAGGTAAGTGTCGCGTTTGGGTGCTTCTACCTTAGAAGGTTGCGAAAGATTGCGGAAGATTGCAGGCCCCGAACTGTACAATAGAATTGATGGCCTACATCCTGCCAATTAAGATGAGCGGTATCGATTTTGTAGTTCGTAGCGTAGCTTGCAATCAAAATGAGCAACTCCAACGTGATCATGGAAGGATTCAAGCTTAAGGTTTCTGTCCCCTGGGGCTTCATGATGGAGGGATTTAAGGAAGGCATTTGTAGACGGAGACCATCAGGGAGACGCTTTTGGAATTGAAAACGATACAGTCGATCTTCGACATTAGCCAGCTGCATTGATATTGGTGAGACCTACTTTGCGCAAGAAAGAAATCTTGCACAGTCACATGCAATTTTGCTGTTACGAAGTGCATTACTCTGACTTCCGCAGCTTGGAAGTAGAATGTTTCAATGCATGTTGAAGTGAAATTTGCGAACCATGTCGTCTTCAAGTTCGCCAGGATGGAGCTCCTCCGGCTTTTCCTCTTCGAGATCGATGGCCAGCTAGCGGTCGTCAAGCGCGAGGTCACTCAGGCTCGTTCACTTTCGGCAAGGGCGTCACAAATTTAGCGCTGGACGCCTTGAGGTTCGCCTTGAAGCTGTGTGAGGACGCTGATCTCGTTCTTGAGGAAATGCACTACTGTCAAGAGGGATCAGGGATCGTGAGAATCAATGCGCGAGCTGGCGAACAAGACCAGGAAATCGTGTCACCAGCGCAAGTCGAGCAGATGAGACAGGTGAGAGTGGTTTGCTACTTCGTAGCTTTGGAAAATAAAATAGGGAATTGATATGTGCACACTGGGGGTTGATATTTGCACACCCTCCCTAAAGTAAATTTTAGATTTCTACCATTGTAAAGCATAGTTTGAGAATTCTGAATTCAGATTTGGACTTAGAGATCGTGACTTAGTCTAGAATCATAAGAAAAAGTTATAATTGAACAACACTCAATGAAAAAGTTTAGCTACAAGGAAAAGTGTTACTTTTATTTTTGTTTGTAAAAAAAGATGAACTTTTTCATTAGATGTTATTGAATTGCAACTTTTTTTATGGTTCTAGACTCTCTAAATCCAAATCTGAATTCAAAATTCTCAAATTCAGCATTAGGGTGATGGCTTGATCAAGGTACCCCAATATGGCCTCCTTGGACCTCCGGACAAGACTCTTGCCTTGTGAGTCCAAATTATTTTTGTGTAGGGAAAAAATTGAACCTTGCAAGTGATAAGACATTTTTTAAAGCTTTCCTTACGTTAAGACATTCATTTAGAAAATGTTCCTTCCATCAAAAGGACTTTCTTGATTTTTTTTCACACCATAAAAGTGATTAGAACCCAAATGTCTTGATCCGGACTTTTTTTGACTTGTAATTTATAATGGCTCCCTAAAATGAACTATTAACATTTTAATAATTTTGACCATATGTGCACCTAGCATTAGCAAAATTCTAAGCCCTCTAAAAGGCCCTTATGAATCCGTGCTTGCTACATAACAGAAGTAAAAAAAAACAATAAAAATAATAATAATAATTACTTTTTTTTTAGTGGTTAGTACAATGTGTGATATGATCTAACTGTGTAACACAAGTCAGATCTGACTTTTGAAATTGGTTAGAAATTTCTCTATATGCACATCTTTTAAGGGCCCTCTAGAGGGCTCAAATTTTTCCTAATGAAACAAGTATATGTGCATGCTTTTGCCACTTGAAAAGAAAATTTACAAATTTTTGATGTTCTTTATTGGATGTGGAAAACTCGCATGAAAGTGTCCCTAAAAGAATTCACCACAACTAATTTTAATAATGTATGGACTAATACACTTTAAATTCATGAACCATAGAAGCTTGCACACCTATAAATGTAATAACCTAATTCCTACTAACCAAATTGTAGTCCGGATGAGTCCTTTACTTCATTTTGATGAAATGAGATAGTTCTAGAACTTCTTACAAAATCGCTCATTTGGACACGATAACATTCATAATTTGAAAAATTGTATTTTTTTCTACTAATCAACAAATAAAAGCAACTTCCTGCCAAATATTTAAGAGCATAGCACTCTCTAGTAAAACATAATAAATAGCAGAAGTATCATGGGTATGTCCAAATCATAGTTAAGCATAGGGATCGGGGAGAACCGATGGTTAGTGTATTGTCAGCCGGTTGGAATTGCAAAAAACCTAGTTCAGTTTTGAAATCACCGGATCAAAAACCAATCCTTTTCTCTAAAAAATTCTAAATACAGTATATCACAATAGAAGTTTAGAATTTTTACAAGAAATAACCAATGCATTCTAGTGAAAATCCGATTGAGATTGCAAAATACCGGATTTTAACCAGTGAAGCTAAAATTTCTCCCCAAACACTAGATAAGCAGTCCTTTTTGGATACCCTAATTGTGCCATCACCCATTATGACCCATTATGATGGTAGAAATCTAAAATTTACCCTACGGGTAGTGCAAATATCAACCCCGGTGTGCATATATCAATTTCCATAAAATGTTCCCATCCTTCAGCTATTAATTCTTTGACAATTATTACGTTTCTTTCTTTTTTTTATTATTTTTCAATCTTTGGATGTGTAGTTAGACCTTCAGAACAGAGTCTTTACGAGCAGAATCGAAAAAATGTAGAATAAAGCAATCGAAAACTTAAGCGAAATATTCTGAAGACAAGTGCATTCCGCTTTCCTATATACTGAGTGCACAAGACCTGCGAGAGAAAATGGAAGTTGAAATCTAGTGTGTGCGCATGTGCTTTGTTCAGATGCATGAAGAATTTGATTAACCACGACTACCTGGTTCTTGAGCTTCGACCAGGGGAACCGAATGTTGAAGGATTGCAGCACATTGTGGCTCATAAACTGCGGGGAGGCATTCACATCACGCACATCCCAAGTAGCGTGGTGACGAACGTGTTTCACGAGGATGTGCGCTGCGGCTTCACCGTCGACTGTGGCAGGACACCGATCCGACTCCAGGCTCTCGTCGCCATTTTGAAGGAAGAGGATCCCGATTACAGTTTACGTAACGCCAACTGCTGGTACTATGCCAAGAACATAGTCAATATTGTTGTCTTCACTGACATGGTGACAATTTGACAAATACGACGTCACAGACAAATAAGAACTCTCCCTCCATTTAGTGAAGTTAATTTTAAGGTTGATTTTTAGATAAAGCACTTTCTATTTATGATCTTGACATATTAACCCATTAACGCCCAATCAACCAAAATATGGTCAATTTCTCATGTATTTCCGGACCTCCAGACATTAATGGACTAAGGTTACGTTTTTATTGAAGTATCTTCATTTCATAAACACTTACTAGATTCTAAATTTGGGGTCATATTTAAAATAAAATTTCAAATTATTTCAATTGCTAGCTATGGCCTTATTAGACAAAAATATCATGCATATTTGACAATTGTCATGAGCGACATCAAAGGTCAGACAAACAACATGACAACCAAAAAGATGCGTTGAGGCTCCTTGCATCAGTTCAGTAGAGAAGGCTAGAACGCCATATTCATTAAAAAGGGAAAATGATGGGTACTATTTTGTTCCTCACTGTAATCCAAAATAGCCACCTTAAACCAAATTCAAAAGTATCAGATTTAGTCTGAGCCACTAAGATTTCTTTCCTCGCAAATTCCTCCTCTCAAGTGAGACCACGTGTACCATAAAAAACGCTAGAGCTCGAATTAAGATAACCACCTTAATCCTTCAAAAGTCCCACTTTGTAAGCTTTTTCCCTTTTTAATGAATATGGCGTTCTAGGCTACAGGTTGAGCATGACCACTTAGAAGCCAATCTTGCATTTCGCCATATGCAGAATGTTGCCAACTCTTTGTTTCGTAATGTTGCTCGGAATGCGTCGAGGATTTTGACTTGCTCGTGGCCTTTTCCAAGAGCTCCGAATTCGGATTTCAAACTCCTCAGAGGGACTTGCGGATAGCTTACCTCAAATGGGGAAGCTCTCGTCATCTCCAACAAATCTACCAGCTCCAAGTGCTCTGCCTTTGTCGAATCCATCAGATGATTTTGATGCTTCGAGATTGGGGGATCTCTTATTCTCTAAAGAGAGCAGATCCGACAGATTTGAATTCGTCTCGGGTTTCAAATTTTCAGGGGTTGCGGATTCTTCCTCGAGCGCAGCTCCATTGGTGAGTACTGTAGTAGGAAGCTTTGATAGCAAATTGTCTTCTTAGTGTTTTGTCTTGTAATCAACAATCTAGGTCTTGAACCTTGGGCCAGTAGCCTGCTGGGAGGGAGCGATTCGGTTTAGAACTGGGAAAAATTCTTAGCTTGAGAATGGACCTTCATTTGTAACTTAGATGGCGCCACTTTCTCTATTGGTTTTGTCAATAAGTGACCCTGTGTTTAACCCCGAAGTGCCAGTAAGTGACCTGATTATGTGACGTAATTATCTACTCTCTCTAGTGGCACGTTTTGTATGCACACAGTCATTCTCAAAAAATCGTGAGAACGTCAAACTCTATAGTCTAGAGAATTCGTTACAGTGGGAAAAAACGTGGTCCCATTTTGTACTTCATCTTGATCCAGAATAGTCACGTCAAACCAGATTTGAAGGTATGAGATATTCAGTCTAAATCATTAAGATTTTTTCTCTTGCAAATTTCTCCTCTTAGGTGAGGGCACGTGTACAAAAAAAATGCTGAACTCAATTATATATGATCATGTACAACATGCAAAAATCCCAAAATGTACCCTTTTTCCCAATTTACCTAATATGACGTATTACGGTTTGACTAGACAACCAGCGCATTTGTTCATGCAGAGAGTTGAATGTATATTAGTTGAAATGATCTATTTAGGAATCTTCAAGCAACATGACACATGACAGAGAGAAGTCATCATGTCTTACATTTTTGAATGTGACAAACTAGAACGAATGTATGCAGAATGGTGCGTGCAAGCTCCCGTCTCCACTTTCCTGATTTAAACCAAAAAGAACAAAGGCAAATTGCCACCGTTGCACTCCCAATTTGAAGCAACCTAGAAATCTACATCACTGAGAAAAATGAGATCACGACCGCAAGGTCATCCTAACCGCGAGAGGTTCGCAAAACAGGAGTGAAAGAGAAATATAAGCATTCAAGCTATTTCACATCACATGATGCCAACAATGACATCGACAAAACTTTCAAGGTTTAGGTAACCAAGGTTTTGGGTCATAAGTTATCAAGAATCAAACCAGAAAAATATCGACACTGGACTCGGAAAAAAGTGTCCATGTATTTTACCATTATATATCCGTATGCACGTACATGATACATCTCTAGCAAGAACACAGCCTGCATGACCTGCTCCAACACAGAGCATGATTTGCTCTATTTATAGTATCGTGCAAAAAGCGTTCTCTATTATATGCAACATTCAAAATTGGAAAAAAAAAGAAGAAAAACAAACTCACATACTCTACACCAACTACACCAAATAGTACATTTCAGTTGCCTTAACCCCTGAACGGCACCAAAGCCCTCTGCGGCTGTATGTATGGTTGTTTGTATAGACGTATTTGAGTTGCACTGAGGGTTTTCCAAAATTTTTTATGCACCTGCCATCATACAACCCTTCAATATGTATGGTTGTAACACTTAATTTCTATCTAATTCAAACTTCTGAATATTGGTTGCAATTGTATTTAGTACCGTATCTCTAGAGCCCAAGGGCCCTTCAGGGGTTAACTATAAGGTTGCCTTACCTTGGCAAAGTTACCTCATGACTCATCCTTGGCCACCTCAAGGCGCATGCAACTCTCATTATGCTACAATAATTCCAAGTTTTGTGTAAAGTTTCAGCTTCCTTGCTTCTTGGCTTTTATGCTTGTTGTTGTGCCCAACCTTTGCTTGCTTCCCCCTTGTTTACCACAATTATTATTGACAAAAGTTACTAGAATCTTGATAATATTTAAATAATGTGAAATGTCAAAAAACTAGTATGGGGCAACCTAAATGCACTATTTGGTGTAGGCAGGTTGTTTGGCACCAATGTACGGGGAGTATTGGTAGTTAGTTACAAAGCTAGCTGATTGATTTTGAAAATTGCCAAATTGAATTCAAAAGTTTAGGAAAAAAATAGAACATTTAAGATGGAAAAAAATAGAGAATTCTTTATTTCTATAGGCTTAGCCGGGAATATACTCTATACAACTGGCTAGCCCAAGAGAATGTAAGGTAGGAGCAACCATAAGCATCATTGTATCCATAATCGTCACTTGTGAAATCTTGGAAAGTTTGTGGAAATGAATAGATATAATTACAAGGATGTACAACCACTACAAGGGAAACTGTCCAAAATGACCAAAACATGTCCAAATCAACATGGCTAAACCTACAAAAATTGTCCAATTTGACAGTCTTTTTGTCATTTTGGACACATTTAGTCAATTCGGACATGTCCAATAGGACACAGTTTCTTGTAGTGAACATGTGAACATGAAATCTTGAAAGTGGTTATGGGTGCAATGGCAATTTGCTCTTTAAAAATTCACAACTTATTTTCACAATATTCAAATAATACATTCAAAAGTGCAAACTTTTTTTTTCTTGTTCCTAGTAGGATCCTATAATTTTCTAGTTGTTTATTAATAGTCATCATGTTCAAAACACTTAGTTTGACGTTTATGGGTGCTCCTAAGGTAACCCTCCCCGTACCAGACCATTTAGGAATGCCTCCCTAATTCCAACCTTCTGTAGTCAGGGTGTTCAATTCCAAACTGAAATGTACACGCTCACTAGAAAAGGGTCAGGATTGGGGAGGGGTCGGAATTGGGGAGGGGTTGGAATTGGGGAGGGGTTGGAATTGGGGAGGGGTTGGAATTGGGGAGGGGTTGGAATTGGGGAGGGGTTGGAATTGGGGAGGGGTTGGAATTGGGGAGGGGTCGGAATTGGGGAGGGGTCGGAATTGGGGAGGGGTCAAAATTGGGGAGGGTTACCTTACCTTAACCCCTAAAGGCCCAAGTGTCCCCTTGAGGGACAAATGGACCTCGAGCATGTACCTGTGACTAAACCAATTTTTATAATACACTACAAAAAAAGACACTTTCTTGACTAAGCACTATGACTGCCATGAGTCATTTTGGACACTCCAAAATGACTCACGGCACTCATAATGCTTAGTCAAGAAAGCGTCTTTTTTTTATAGTGAAAAAATTAAAACATTTGAGGATTGTGGGGAATTCAAAGATGTACATGCACATCTAATTTTTTATTCATTTTGACATTTATTGAAGAAGTTATGCATGAATTTTTGAACAACAAGGGAGTGTAGGCAGTCCAGGCAGCCCAAAAAACTTCTTTAAAAATTTCATTTATCAAAATCTAAAATCTAAAATTGATTCTTTAGATTTTTACAAATGTGGGAAGCTTTGAATCATTCAATTCAGATTTATGAGTGAGAAGTTTTGGTTTTCACGTAGGCATGGGATTCGCAAACCTCCATTCCTTTTGCCCCTTGTAAAATTTGGTCCTTGAGTTTTTTTTTTACTTTTTTTTCTAAGTTGTAGTAAACTAAGATTCCTTGGTTTTTACCGTTTGGATCAAAGTTATTCAGATTTCTCAATTTTACATAAATCCTCCAAGTTTGCCTAATGTATATGCAAATTTCATGGCCTTTTGGCATTGCAAGATATTACAAAGTATGTATCACACCTCCAATTCATTTGAAAATTCTCCTGCACTTACGTAACTTGGTCTTCTACATGGGAAAAATAAACTTCAACGTAACGTAGAGCAAATTTTTTGATATAGGAGAGGTCGAAGGCTTCTGAATTTTTTGGGCAGCAGGGAAAAAAACTTTTTTTCTGACTTCAAATGTGAATATCTCACTCATTTACATTTACAATGAGCTTAAGTTTTTCCACAAGTACCCGCCATTGTCTAGGGCAAGATCCTATGGTTGGATTTTCCAAAAAAACATGTTTTCCTACCTTTCTACTCATTCCCCCAAAAGTGACAGCTTTGAGTGACTTTCATAGAGAAAAGGGCTTGGGCCTTTAGGGGTTAATATTGACCGGTTATGCTAAAAAAACTCCCTGGACTGTGCTTGCCACTGTTCTTGCACTTGTTTGCCTCCTCCATGATGCTAAGCTTGATACCCTTGCCGCTGGGAAGCTTGACCCAGGGCTTCGAGCTCTTTCCTGTCATGAACACATTACTCATTTGTGTGGCCAACTGGTTTCACTCTTATATCATGAAAGCTCTACATCTACTTTCACAAAAAAACAACACCACATTTTGAAGGACCATTTTCAAATTGTTTTTTTCATCTTTTTGAAAAATTTGCATAATAAAGGAGATCTACTCCCTTGGCCCAACCACTCAAAAAAAAGCATCTCCTATTTACTTTACTTATTGTCAAACAACTAGAAATCTCTATTAAAAATCTAAACAACAAAAAAACAACCTTTAACTTTGTGTGTATAGGGGAATCAAGCATAAGAGATACACATATATACATATATATATATATATATATGTATATATATATATATATGTATATATGTATATATGTATATATATATATATATATGTGTATATATATATATATATATATATATATATATGTATATATATATATATATATATATATATATATATATATATATATATATATATATATATATGTATAGAGGTGCTTCACTTTCACTTAGAAGATGATAGAGATTAAGGTCTCAAAAATACTTGAGATTTTTTAGTTAATTTCCTTCAATTCTTGCATGGGTTGTTGCAAGAAACACTTGTCAGTTTTGTCTCAAACAAACTTAAACAATCTTAGTATTGGACTACTGCTAGTACTATGAGCTTTTGGAATTATTATTTTTTAAATAAAGGAATACATGGATAATTTGTAAAGCACTTAAAATAGCATACTTGTGAAATTCAAACCTAGAAAATTAAAATTCTGAAGTTATGTAGAAAAATAGAAAGACCAAAAACACCAAGAAAAAGGACACTTTGCATTTTTCTTTTTAGAAAATAGTAAAAAATATAAAAAAAACAAACTAAAATTTGGAATTTTTTCCTAACTTGAAGGTACTCCTTTTCCATCAAACTTGTTTTTGGGAAAAAAAAATTGTGTTCTGTGCACTTGTGCAAAAGTAGTGCACTTTGAGCACACGTAGAAGGTGGGTATTTTATTATTTTTGAAAAATCTTATGTAGGATTGTGTAACTTTAGTACAAAAACCTCTATATGAATTTGACCTTCAGATTTGCATTTTAGGGTTAGAAATAGTACTCAAAATTGCCAAAATGGCCAAAGTAGACACCTAATTGGGGGCTATTTCAAAATAGAAAACTAACTTTATAAATATTCAAAAAATCACTAAATGTTTGTGACTATTACATGTACCTTCTTTTCAAATTTCAGTAAGAAAAAGTTTATGAAGCTAAAGTTATAGCCAAAAAACCACCCGCCAAATATCAAGGGGACAAAAAAATAGTACAAGTGTTTCTTGCAATCACCTATATTGAACCAATTTATCATCGTATTGTATTGGTTATTTTCTCTATTTCATACTATTTATATATATAAAAAGTTCAAACGATTTTTTGCCTGATGTTTGTAAATTACAAACAATTTTTTCTCATTTCAACTGACTAGCTTTGTACTAGCTGTTGGTTCTTCCTGGACCTTGATGGAGATAATGACGTTTGTCATTAAATTACAAACTACTCAAATGCCCTTTTAGTTTACAACCACAATATTCAAGTGATTTTACAAAGAGTTTGTAGAACAAAATTGACACCCCAATTTTCAATTTGTATGGGCTTCCTCACTTGCAAAGATAAGATGGACCTTAGAACAAACTCAAACCTATCTATGAGATTTATGATAATGATTGTGAGTCACTTTTGTTGTTCTAATAATTAATCTTGAAGTTTTAAAAGTGCCTTGTTCTTTCAAAACCTCCTTAAAACTTTTTTGCAAATTGTTTTCATATTTTTTCAACATTCATTTGTTTTTATTTAATTTATCATTTAACAAATCACAACTTAGAAGAGTTACATGTATATGAAAAACATTATGCTATCCTAGTATCTTATCAAAAAATAGCCCCTTCACAACTTTTGTTAGGCATAACTACTTGTACTTGCAGCGTTGGAGGCTTCTTGCACTTTTTCTAGGATGTGCCACTAAGACTTCTTGTGCAAAATATGTGCTAAGAAGGATTGAAAAATTATTGTATGAGCACTTAGATTTGGTATTTTCATCAATTCAAAAATTCTTTGAATCTTCGATTAGTTACTTAATATGTGTACAAAAAAAATTTTCAAATCTTCTCTATCTAGTGTGTCTTCATCTAAGAAACCAAATTTTTAGTTCAAAAGGAGGCCCCTTTGAAACAACTTCAATAAAAATAAAAATAAACATAGTTCAATAACAAAATATTCACAGTTCATTCCTACTGTTAAAAGTATCTCATGAAAATCATAAGTGTTCATTCCAAAATTAATTTGTAGAAGAATATTAGATTTTTGATTAAAGACGTTATTGATAAAAATTGGTGACCTTGATAATAGATTGAATTGTGCACATGTGATTGATGGATGGCGTACAACTTTCTTTGAAAACAACCACCAATTTCTTTAGGTTGCACCACAACTCCATTGCATTTTTGAAAAATTAGACTACTCCAATGATAATTAGAAATTGACTTAAGATTTTCCATCTCCTTAGGACCCTATATAGAATTTCAAATATCTTATACTAAAACCTTGTATCATTGGAAGGTCAGACAGTCTTACTTTAAACCAATATAAATGTTTGTTTTTATTCAACATCCTTTTTGGTCACTCTCAACAATACACAGCAACATAAATATTTCCGTAAGTAATAAGAGAAGCTAATTTTTTTGCCTGCTAGAGATACTTAAGAAAACCTTGATTTCAGTGTTGCAACTCATACCACTTGCTTGCCAACTCCTAAAGCAAACCTTTTTAGTGACAAATTTTGATGAATAACCAAATGAGAAGCAATGGACTAATATTTGAATATGAAAGCATGATTGATTGGCAAACTTGAATCGAGACTTGAATGACATAATTAATTGGCGAACGTCAATGGCATGGTTAATTGGCAAACTTGAATAGCATGGTTAATTGGCAAACTTAAATGACATGATTAATTAGCAAACTTGAATGTCATGATTAATTGACAAACTTGAATGGCATGATTCATTAACAAAATAGTGTATTTAGAAAAGGAATTGATATGTACACCCGGGATTTGATATATGCACATTGAGGGGAGGTAAATTTTAAACATTTATCAATAGCAAGTTGAATTTAGAAAGTTTGAATTCAAATATGGATTTAGAGACCTTGATTTATTTAGAAACACAAAGGAGGTTATAATTGAACAACACCCAATGGAAAAGCTTAGAGTTTTTTTTATAAACAAGGGTAAAAGTAATAATTTACCTCCTAGCTAAGCTCTTCTACTAAGTGTTGTTCAATTGTAACCTCCTTTGTGGTTCTAAACTAAATCAAGGTCTCTGAATCCAATTTTTAATCAAACTTTCCAAATTGAGCTTGTTGATTATAAACATCTAAAATTTACCCCCCCTCCCGGTGTGCATACATCAAACCCTGAATGTGCACATATCAATTTCCTAAAAAATTGTTCATGTTGACCCAAATTTTGATAATCAAATTTGACATGTGATAGAAGGTCACTAGTATTTTGCAAACTACTCATATGCAATTTATTCAAAACAACGGGTGTAATACACCATTTGAAGGTTGTTGCAAAAAATTCCCAATATTAATACCAAAACACAATTTGGATTAAAAACTCCACGCGTAGGACTTAGGGAAAATACCACGTTGTTAAAATCAGCACTAGGGAACATTTCTTTGACATAAAAGCAACCCTACTCCTTCACTTGTTTTTCTCTACATTCACATGCAAGTGACAAAAAACAACTCTTGTATTTGCCCATGTGTAAATTTACTTTGGTACAACGTACAAGACTTGGACCACATGGGTTGACGGCACATGCCATCAAATACTTGTGCTCTTTTCTAAACATAAACATATTCTTCGTGTACAAGGAACCTTTTCAAGCATTGGTGTGGAATATATTGTGCATGTGGTACAAAATCTAAAGATCCCATGGAATTTGAGTGGTCCCTTACTCCCTTGCCTTTGATCCTGCTGTAAACCAGCCCGTAGTATCGGTTGTCTCAGCACTCGAAGATCTTACCAGCAGGCATGCATGCGAGTAACGAGAGACTGTTCATCCACATTGCGAACGAATGAAAAACAAATAGGCTAACCGTGCCCAGGTCCACCTAGCTCGTCCCGTATCATAGCCAAATCTACCAGTTTCCGTACATTATCCACCAACGAATAGAATCTTCCCCCTCCCCACACATACGAATACCAGAAATACAAATACCGGAATATAGATACGGAAACAAATACGTATTCGGTCAAGGCCCGCTGCTGGAAACGAGAGAGCATACAAACGCCGCAGCTGCTCCCCGCTTGCAATTCGTCTTCCCGTCTTCACGAGGAGGTGCTTCGATTCGGCGCACAAAATTCGTAAGCAAATTGCCTCCGCATCTTAGGTTTTCTAATTTATCTTTTTTTTTTTTGAATCCGATTCTTTCTTGGATCGAAAATTGCTCGACAATTGTTCGCTTGCGCATGCAGGCCGCGACGTACTGCAATCCAATTCAGTTCGCAAAACTTGCGGTGCATGCATGTGTTTAGGATAACAATTGTGCTCTCATTTAAGGTGCTTCGCGAGCTTGATTATGCGAGGCTCTTTTTGATGCTCCAAAAATCATCATTAGTGACAGTTGCTTGAAAGATCTTGTTGCGCGAGTACTTGGATTTGAGAGTTCAGGACACAACAATTTCGTTCTCATTTAATTAAGGTGCTTAGCGAGCGTTTTTATGCGAGGCTTTTTTGATTCTCCAAAATTTCACCATTAGTGACAGTTGTTTAGGAGATCTTGTTGCGAGAACACTTGGATTTGAGAGTTCAGGACACAACAATTTCGCTCTCATTTAATTAAGGTGCTTCGCGAGCCTGTTTTCGCGAGGCTTTTTTGCTGCTCCAAAATTTCACCATTAGTGACAGTTGTTTAGGACATCTTGTTGCGGGAGTACTTGGATTTGAGAGTGCAGGACACAACAATTTCGCTCTCATTTAGGTGCTTCGCGAGCGTGTTTTCGCGAGGCTTATTTGATGCTCCAAAAATCACCATTAGTGACAGTTGTTTGGGAGATCTTGTTGCGAGAACACTTGGATTTGAGAGTTCAAGACACAACAATTTCGCCCTCATTTAAGGTGCTTAGCGAGCGTGTTTATGCGAGGCTCTTTCTGATGCTCCAAAAATCACCATTAGTGACAGTTGTTTGAAAGATCTTGTTGCGGGAACACCTTTGGATTTGAGAGTTTTTGGTTTAGTTGTGGTTTTGGTTAGCATGCCGGTTACGTGATGTTGCCCGTACGGTTGCGATTCGATAGGGAGATCGTAACGAGCGCGTTAAGCTAACGGTTTATTTTGTTCTCCCTTTTTGATGTGGCTTTGTTCTGGACGACGATGATCAGCTGCTGTGTGGACGCAAGCGGAGTAAGCTTATTCCTCTGTCTTGAGTGGCGGAGGAGGCGGCGTTTGCATTGACGACGACGGCGGCGGCTGATCGGCGCGAGTCGTAACATTGGCCGACGACGCTCGTGACGATGGTGGAGAGCAATGGAGCGCATGTCAATGGGACGGCGCATCAATCCCCTGTTGTTTGTGCGAAGCCGGCGCTTGCGGCGCCGCCGGAGTCCAAGAAGCGGTGCTTGTGGTTCGAAGAAGAGCTCGAGGAGGATCTGCGCTGGGTGTTCGGCGTTTCCAAGTACGTTACTTTTTGCAATTTGCTCTCACTTCTTTTCTATGATTTCTTCAAAAGGCTTTCTCCCATTTTCTTCGTCTTTTCGGAGTGCTTTCCAATGTTGAGTGGCGCAACAAAGAAAACTGCAATATTCTCTTCTTTCTTTTCATCTTGAGCCATTTTGCAATTCTAGTTCCATACCTCAAGTTCTGGTTCAGATTCTTGTTTGAACATTGCCTCTCATTGTTGTGACATACGAAGTCTTACATTTTTGACTCTCACGAGAATTTGAGAGTTGCTTGTTGCTGCAAGTCTCACACTGTCACCTCTACACTCTTTAACAAACGGCTTACAAGCAATTCTCCAACGAATCGTTTGTGGTATATAAAAAATCATATGCACATTTGGTTCCTTGAGGATGACAAATAATTCCCTTATGGCTAGTTCCAAATTATCTTGGATTTAATGAATTCAAATTTGGAATCTTAGGGTAAACTTACATGCTGGCCTAGAATTGGAAAACCTAGAAACAACAAAGCATGCAAATGCAAAGTTGTTTATTGTTTTTGGATTTTCCAAATTTGAGGCTATCATGAGAGTTCACCCTTATAATCTAAATATAGACCAAATTGCAGTTGTTTTCTTGCAATGGGAGCTTTGTAGGCGTGGTGAGTTGTCAACCATGATGTTTTTCCAAAAAACGTGGTGCTCTAAGTATGCTCAGCAATAGTTCTTCTTTGCAAGAAATTATGAAGATAATTACATCAAACATGTGTGCTTTTAGATTTTTTCTTATTGGGAGGACCACTAACCTACCTCTATTTTGAAGTGTGTGCGTGCAACGAATTGTTCCTCAGTATAGGGTGTTTAGCTAGGAAGAAAATGGCTGGTGGTAACACATCTAGAAGGGTTGTTCATTGTGGTTCCAAAATCTTGGCATGATTCATAATTTGGTACTCCTAGTCGTTGTTTGTCCAAACAGGATGTGCAGCAGTAAAGTAACTTTGCTCTTCTAGAATGTGATATTCCTGGCCCTTTTTTTCGAACCTAATTTATTCGCAAAGGGCCGCCGCCGCTTCCCTATCTTTCTGAAAACACGGGAGCCAGATATTTTTGAATGGGAAAATTTGTTGTTAGTCTCCATGATTTGCGGCAGTTTCACCTGCAGCGCTTGCAGTTTTAGCGCCGGCCGGACGGTGACGGACGGTGACGGATCACCGGGTGTTCGAGGATTACGCGATTTCGGAGGCTAAAGTTAGTAGTCTTCGGGCAGAAGCGGCGCAGTGTGTTTTAACGGCAACACATTCGATGGGAATCAAGTCGTGTCTCTAAATTTAGAATTGCCACAGTTATCCTCTTCTTTTTCTTCCAATCGTGCGTCGTCCTGTTCATCGAGATTGGTGTTCACCTTGCGGTATCTTCATATGAATCTTCCGGATGGTGCACGATCTGGACTGCCTGAAGAAATTCTGCGGATCTTTTTGCGTTCTGCATGCTTTACAAATCCTGCCCAGCGTTCGAGAAGAAATTTCGACTTCATATTTTCCATATTTAGCCGGTTTTTTGCTGGATTGCACCGGATAATTTCTATATTTACACTGTAATATACTATATTTAAGTTTCTGTCTACAATTTGACCGGCTTTTTGGCGGCAGTTTTCAAATTCAACAGGCTTTTTTGCAATTTGAACCGGCTGATAATACACTAAATGCCGGTTTTCCCCGCACAGGAATTTCCTGTCCTGCGTTCTTTTCTAAACTACGAATCCGGTTCTTTCAAAATTTCTGATTTTTTTGACTTGTCCAGTTTTTATTTTTATTCGGCAGCCGTTTGTTTGATATTTTCCGACGCACGATGGGAATAAACTTTGTGAGTAATCTGATTGCCAGTAAATTCTCTCTTCTGCCCTAATTATCCGTTTTACCCTATTATCTGTTTTGCCGGAATGATTGGTTTTGCCCTAATTTTGAAGGAGAGTGAGTAATTCATGTTCCACGAAGCGAATCCTTCTGAAAGAAATACCAACTGTTCGTTATAACTAATGTTTCGTTGCTGCGGTGCGCATTGCTTGTTGCAGGATTTTACATACTGGAGTGAGTGAGTTTCAGGACATTGAGTTGGTGGAAAGCGGACCTTTCGGCAAGGTTCGTTGCTGGCCACTTTTTTCGTGCTTACTTTTGCTACTTTCATGTTTTTGCTGAACACTCGTAATATTAGGCTTTTGATAGAATGCAAATTTCTTGTGCTCTCCTATGTAATGTTTAGAGGACAGCATAACATTGAAACTGCAAGGGATTGTATATTTTTTTAATGAGATTGTTGTAAACCAAGAGGTATATGCTTTGTTTGTGGGAATTGACATGAACGATGGGATGTTTTTTATACAGGTCCTGATTTTGGACGGCAAGCTTCAGAGTGCAGAGGCAGACGAATTTGTGTACCATGAGTCCATTGTCCATCCAGCCATGCTTTATCACCCCAAGTAAATTCTTTCCTCCTGACACATCTTTCATGTCCACGTGAATTGCCTAGTTAGCCTTTGATTTTTGTATTATAATTGTGTTTTATTTTTCATAGCTTTTATGTGCCAATACAAGAGGACACCCTCGCTTCTACATGAGGAGCTGTCCCCAATTTTTGGACACTACACACAATTTGGAGGCTGAAATCCTGTGGCTTGTGGTGCCTTTTGGTATGCTCTTGTTTGCAGCCCAAAGAATGTATTTATTATGGGTGGTGGCGAAGGATCAACCGCCCGGGAAGCGCTAAGACACCGAAGTGTGGAGCAGGTTGTCATGTGTGATATTGATGAGGTGAGCTGGTCTGTGGAGTTTCTCTTCATTCTGGTTTTTTTCTCATGTCCATGTGCTGATGTAGGATGCATTAAAATCGTTTCTCCAAAGAGTTCCAGCCTCCACACAGAAGGGAATAAAAAGGAGAAATTCATAAATAATTTGCACAAAATAACTACAAGTACAGGCATACTATTGTTGTTGACCTTTGTTTACATCTTAGTTGTCAAATCAATGGGTCAACCGCTTGTCGCTCATCACCCAACCTTTCATACTCTCAAGAACCCTTCACTGAGAGCGCTAAGGTAGTCGACTCTAAAAGCGGTCGGTCACTTTGAACCGCCCATGTAGACAGTAGAGAAATGGACATGAGGTGGTTCTTAAATCGTCCTCTTACAGTCATTGAATGCATGAAAGAAAATTTGTTATTAATTGCAAGAGCCAATCATTCTCCTTGCTTTCTCAAATCTCTTCACAACTTACAAGTAAATGATTCTTGGAAAGTCTAGGGTCATAAATAGGACCTACAACACATGCACTTTGAAAATTCTTAAGTAATTCAAAATGCTTCAAAAAATATGAAACAACTTGTGTTACATTCTGCATCTATTTCTCTTTGTCTGAAAAGTGAACTAAAAGTCCTCCCATCCACGGATAACCATGAAAAAGGGAATGAACCCTTAGATGGTCGGTTTTCGAGCCGACTACCTTACTCACGTCTGCGGGTGTTGTTTCGCTCTCACAATTTCTTCAACACATTTGATTATTATCTATTGTTGCTCTAGAAGCAAACCAAAGGATTGCAGGGCAGCGGCAGTGTTATGGCTGTGTCCTTATTTGTAATTGTTCTGTGATTCATGCCCTTGTCTGTAAATTCCCTTAGGAAAAAATGTTGCAAATAATAAAAAATATATAAATGTGAGTACAGTTGATTACAGTTTATTGAAGCCTCAGCGCTTTACACTCCAGCCCTCTCAATACAACTTTTTTGGAGACAATGATCCTAACCATCAGTCCAATATTTTGAATGTGTGATTGTCGGGCCTTGTTTTTTGGTGCAGGAAGTTGTCAATTTCTGCAGGAAGCATCTTACTGTGAACGCTGAAGCTTTTTGCAGCAATAGGCTGAACCTTGTTATCAATTGCGCCAGGTCTGTATTTGCAGTTTTAGTTTCAAATGCAGCCTTATGCAGTCTTATATTCAAATTTTTTATGTATTTGTAGATTTTTTGGAATGAGTAGATGACTATGTAAACAGGAATAAAATTTTAATACATATAAATATTTCAATTTCGCTTGACTATCCTTCACCTAAACGAAACTGAATTAACCTAAAGGACCAAGCCCTTTTTCTGCCAAAATCACTGAAAACTGCCACTTCTAGGGGATGAGTAAGAAGGTAGCTTTTTTTTTTTGGAATCCAACAATAGAATCTTGCCTTATACTAGAAGAGGTACTTATGGGAAAAAAATCAAGTCATTCTAGATGGAGAGGAGGGAGATATTTACATTTGAAGTGAAGAGAAAAAGTTTTTTTCCTTGCTGTTGGTAAATTTCAGAAGCCTTTGACCACTCTTACATGAAATGAATTGCTCTACCTAAAGTTGTGCTTTTATTTCTCCATGTAGGAGATCAAGTTAGGTATATGTGGGAGAAGTTTCAAATCAATTGGAACTATATAACACATGGGAAAGAAATAGTAAGTAAAGAGAAGTAGAAAATGAGTCAAAACACTAAATTGTTAAGCATCTAATTCTTGAAATGAAAAATGCAAATCCTAACGGTTATAATGTTGTGATAAACAATCTACTTCCTTTGGTTTAATTTTATTTCCAAAATATTGAAAAATGAGTAAAATAAAGAACTTCAAAGTTTATTTTAGAGTAGAGAATCCATAATTGCCCGCAAACAAAAACTCCTCATAACTTTCATCTCATTGATTGAAATTGAATTATTCAAAACTTCCCACATATATAAAAATATAAAGAACCAATTTCAAATTTTTATATTTAAAAAATCAAGTTTTTAAAGAAGTTTTTGGGCTACCCAAATTGCCCCTCCCCTAGTTTCAATAAATTCTTGCATAACTTCTTCGTCCAATGTCAAAAAAAAAATGCCCATGTTGATCTCTCAATTCCTCACCTTCAATAAAAGTTTCAAAAAATCACACAAAGTAGCTTTTCCAAAGATACATGCTCAAAATCCCATTTGTCCCCCGAAGGGACAATGGTCCTTTAGGGGTTAAGGAAAAGTTGATTATCCTAGTATCCTTCATCAACCCCACCTAAACAGAATATTAAGAAATTTAGGGAGGTGGGCTTTTTGATAAATTTCAGTTTATAGAATTGAATTAATCAACACTTGGTGGAATTGATAATTTCTTCAGGTGACAAGTGCGGAATTAAATATTTAGATATGAATTGTTTTTATTCTATTTTAACTCAATTCCTGTTTAGGAGATGCCTACTATTATGTTTTCTTGATATGGTAACTTTATTGTAAATAACCTATCAACCATCATTTTCCTTTCAAAATATGGTGCAGTTGACGGTCATCTTCTAAGGCTCCTATTCTTGAATGTTTTTAAGCTTGTGATTTCCTCGCTTGGGTTTCTATAGCACCTCATCAGAAAAAAGACATTCGTTCTTAGAATTCTTGGGAATGTGTTTTAATTTGAATAGCTTCTTGCACCTATGCGTTCCGTTTTGAAGACCCTGTTTTTGTGGAGGTGCAGGGACCTTGCTAGAATTGATTAATAGTGACCGAGTAGGATGACCCAAAAGCATGCCCTGGATGATAATTAGTCACTCATTGGAGAATATTCAATACTAGGGTATTGAAATTACGTAGAGTATTTCTTGGTTGAATTTTAAACGTTTACAGCTTTTGCATGAAACACTTACATGCCATTTGTGGACCGCACCTAATTTTTTAAAAGGAACATCTCTGCATGTGACTAAAGAATTAGACTTCAAGAACACACAATCATGGCAATCTCTTACCTTGATGATGTTGGATGTGCTTGAACATGACAGGGCAGAGCTGGAAAAGAGAACTGAGCAGTTTGATATCATAATTGGAGATTTAGCCGACCCTGTTGCAGGAGGCCCCTGTTATCAGCTCTATACAAAATCATTCTACGAAGTCATCCTCAAGCCCAGATTGAAAGAGGGTGGCATCCTAGTCACACAAGTGAGAGATTCTTTCTCTTTCTCATGGTCTTGCCCATTATGCTAGTGGTTTATAGAAAAACCTCTTCGGCATTTTTCTTTTACTTATTTTTTCTGCGTTTTTTGAGACTTATAAGACAAGGTATTGTCCAATTGCAGGGAGGACCTGCTGGCATCCTATCACACACGGAAGTTTACTCTTCTATTTATAACACATTGAGACAAACATTTAAATGTAAGCTCTCCCAAGCCTCAACTCAGTACACATTGGATCATGTCTCAGATCGTTCACTATACTGATTTATCCTATGAGTGAGTATGACTTATACTTGCCAAAATCAAGCCAATCGTAATACATTTAAACCAGTGCAGGCTGAAATAGGTTTATATTGTACTGATTTCCACAATAAAGTTAAGACATAACTTCTTCTAATTTTGCGGTGGCTCTATTTTTGCACCCTCAGTAATGGGATAAGTGAGTGGAGTGAAAATCCTAGTCATTGGTTCTAGGTAAGTTAGATGGACCCCTTGGTTGGAGTAGGACAGGATTTTTGTTAGCGCTCTCATGTTTGGTAGAGTGTTTGGTAGAATGAGTGAACTCCTTGGTTGGAGCAAAACACAGTTTTCCTTACATTGATTTCTTCTATAAGTGTACGTGACTCTAATGACAAAAAAGACACATTTGTTTGTAGTATATTTGAATTAGTGCAAACTGATATTTTTACCGTGATCAAGATGTTTTAAGGTTCGACGTTCTGTGATATTGCCTTGCAGATGTAGTGCCATATGCAGCACATGTGCCGTCTTATGCTGATACGTGGGGCTGGATTATGGTGAGTTATTCTTCCACTCTCTCAGGATGAGCTCACTGCTATGCAGTACTGAAAACTACAGGAATTGACAAAATAAGAAGCTTACCTGCATAACCTTTATTCAGCAATGGAGCTGGGGTGTCATTTGAGTCCATGCAAAAAACAGATATAATTCTAAACACTAAGTAAGGACTTGATTCACTTTTTTGTGTAAACGTGTAACCCAAATGTCTTTGTTCATCTTATTGCCAATCTTCTCTTTGAAATCTTTTCAGCTGTATAAACTTGTGAACGTCACGTTGTTTCTTCAATCTGGACTTGTTTTTTGAGTTTCTAGCTTCAGAAAACAACAAAATATCCCTCGTTTTGTATTTTAGTGTGAAATGCTGCCAGTTATTTTTGCACGTTCTGAAAGCTTTCTTTCTAATACACTCATTCTTTAAATGTTTTCTCAATTCAAATCAGTCGAGGCAGGCAGGTGTTGAATTGAAACGTAAGAACTTCATTATGAGTCATACAAGTTCCAAAACCAGTTAGCAATTTTATATATTTCAAGCACAGTATCAAGCAAAGAATGTACTCAATTTTTAAAGGTTCTTCAATACGCTTGCAGGCCTCAGACCAGCCCATCCCAAGCATCAGTGCTGAGGAGACCGATACCAGATTGAAACAACGCCTTGACGGAGAACTGAAATTCTTGGATGGGCAAACCTTGTCCGCAACCATGGCCCTCAACAAGCATGTCCGCAAAAGGTACAGAAAAAAATAGTGCCCCATTTATGGCTTTTTTTTTCCCAAGCATATTAGTCCTTTTCAAACCTTGAATCTTTAACCTTTTACAAGGTGAACCTCTTAAACGGAAACTCAGCGTTAATTTTTTCGAACAGGAGAATACCTCACTAAGTTAATCATAAGAAAAGCATCTTATTTGAACCAGGATTATGAGCGAGAAACTAGGGAACAGATTGCAAAACCTGCTAGTGGAACTTGTTACTTGGTTCACAGGAGAGAGGGGGGGAGGTGCGGGTGTATCCATGAATGGGGTCAAAGAAACCAATTATCTAATTAGAGGTGTGGGGGTGTGTCCATGGCTGGGGTTAAGTCAACCAATCACATGGTTTGAGTGACACAATTTCCATGGCGGACAGTATAACTGGGTGGGGAAAAGTCCCAACTTTTCTGTTGAGTCTAAAAAACTGGTATGGTATGACTAGAAATCTGAAAATCGAGAAATTTGAGGGGGTTTGTGTGTGTCCTCAGCTTGGCAATGGAGCGACATGTGTATACTGAGGAAACGGCGCGGTTCATCCATGGACACGGCACTGCACTGAAGAACTGATTGGCTGGCTATTATGGCTACAAAGTTTTGCTCCTCCTTGCCACTTCCAAGTATTATTTTTCCTCCCCTTTCTTTTGCCCTTTTCTGCCAATATAATTTAGGTCTACAAAAGAGACCTTGTGTCCATTCGTCTTAGAAGACTGTGGAGTTAAAATGTGCCTCATTCAATCAGGAGAGAATGACTATGTTGTTATACAGTAAGTGGCTCGTCCCTTGAGATCTCAATTGTTTGGGCGCCACCAACGAGGGTAGTTGGCAATTGTTGCCGAGAAGTTGATGTTTTGAAATTTGTCATCGAGCTTGAGTAGATTAGTGCGGCTTGGTCTATTCTCTAATTTTGGCTTGAAAAGAAAAAGCAAGGCTCCTGTTGTTGTTAGTGCCATTGCTTTTGGAAACGAGAAAGAGAGGATTGTTTTCTTTTCTTTTTTTGATGCTCAAACACCCAAGTGCATTCATTTCAATTCAATAGAAACTCTTTTGAAACATTTTGTCTGTAAGCAAATATAGGACTACTTCAACAAAACTTGATAATTTTTCAATTCCATGAACAACCACAGTATTCTCATTTATGCTTGATTTTTTTGCTACTATGTATATCGTTACTGGAAACATTTGTGTACATTTATATAATAGAGCTTCTATAGTGCGTGCCACCATATACCAACAAAGATGCAACAATCATATTAACTATTTATAACAACCCTAAAAATATATATATCTCTTTGTAATTACAAGCAATGAGATGTTAGGAAAAAAGTTACAAAGAGAAATTGGAATTATTGTTTGCCAAAAAAAAGTTATCATCATTCAAAAATGGTAACTATTGGACATTTTACACTAAAAGGGCAAAGAATTGGCCACCCTAGCACTCATTGCCTCAATATTAATAATTGATTTGCATAAAATTAACAAGTTGACTAACTAAATTGATAAAAATCCAAAGTGAATCATGCTACTTAGTCAACGCGTTTATGTTCGTTGTAACAAGTCCATGAGGTGTCATCTCAGTAGTGGAGCAAGTCTCAGCTAAAAGCAAAGAAAACAAACTACACAGGAATTTGGCCTCTTTCCATAGTTTGTTGGTTTATGGTGGCACGCACCGTATAAGGTTTATGCATGTTATATTGATAAGTACCTACGCTACAAAAGGCTGAGTAAGGTATCTACTCAGTTTCTTAGCATGGCTTCTCTTAAAGCCTCCTCCCCTTCTGGTCAAAAGTCAACAAATTTTGAACTTTAAGGGTAAATATCAATTGAGGGATAACCCATTATAATCATAATAACTTCTAAACTCAACCCTCTATATATGAATACTCCTTATTGAGGGAGGTCTTTATGTAATGAATAGGGAGAGAAGTTAACAAACATCTAATTTCTTTTTGCCTTATGGCATGGTTTTTCTTTTTTGGACTTTGGACTATTTAAAATTAGTTGAATGTGGTACATGAAAGTTGATATATAATCCATATGGTGAGGAATGCATTGTTTAATATGTATTTAGATTCTATTAATCTTGTGTATCATACGTGTAGCCTAAGAGCATCCTCAATGCAATCCTCTTTACAAGGTTTTTATAGAAAATCAATGGTGACATTCTTTGTAAAATACTATGCCAAAGATTCTTCATTTCACCATTGATTTACTTTTTGTGTTAGTTATACAAGGTTGCATGGGAGATGTTCTAAGGTTTCTTGGTTTCAAGTTGAAGTATATCATTTATAAAATCTTAAGAGTATTTTGTAATAAAAAAATTAAACAGATGCTTTGTAAATTTAAATAATCATGTGATATATTCCAACGAGGTTACTATAATGTTGAGAAGCAAATTTATTGACACTTCGTAAGATGTATATTGAAGAGAAAAGTGCTTGAGGACCAAATTTTCTATTGACATTTTTTTTGTATGATTAGAGTTTAGGTCTACATTATAAAAACCAATAAAATGAAAAATCTAACAATAAACTTCATCAAAGTTGAGTGATAAACACAAGGCCATCTTTGTTAAGGTTCTTGTGTAGGGTTACACCACATTTTGAAAGTGTGTGAAAACCAATTTTATAATTGTGTTTATATATGAATAGGTAGTGTTTCAATTTACATGTATTAGGAAGTATTATTATGACTCAAAAGATATCTACTTCAACAAATACGACTCATGGTGTCTAATGCATACAAAATCCTTCTCAAATTGTGTCCCAAAGCCAATTATTTTGTTACTACTTTCAAATGGCTTCATATATTGCACATGCGTGTTTGTGGGGTTTTGGAATATTGTATATTGATAGCAAGTTTGGCACTTTTCATCATGTAGCCCCACTATCAGTAGTGGAGCCACAAGATGAAAAGTGCCAAACTTGCTACCACCTTAAGTTAAACAATATTCTTGCATGCACAAAAAAATTGTAACAATACGTTTCAAGGAACACCTTTAAGAAATCATGATGTTATTGTTATAATTGAGCCTTTATCTCAAAACAAACAATTCTTCTTTTTTTAAACATCTTTTTTATTTTGGATTAGCTTAGTTCTTTTAGAGTATGGATGCAAATCATATCATAATCTTTAAAAATATTAAATAACATAATTAAAATTATTGTGTCTTGCACTAATAATATTAACTTGCACCAATTCAAGAAATACATGAATTTGCAAGAGGCACAAATAAGATAAGTTGCAATATTTTAGTGAAGTTCAATATATCATGGACTATAATATCTATGTACATATCAAGACTTGAGTGGCCAAAATCTTGAAGATATTTTGTGAACACACACTTCAACTAAACAATGTATGAAAAATGCCACATTATTGAGATTGTGTCTCAAGTTGCTCTAGAAGAGGTAACAAAAGGCTCTATCCAAAACCCCTTAGAAAAGAATGTGGGCAAGAAGTATGCCACTCCATTACACTAATTTGAACAAATTCACCTAAATTACTATAGGTTGGGAGCAGATTCGGCAAGTCTCTGCCAAATCAATTATTTTTTGAGAAAAACCCAATTTGGCATTTGATTTCATAATTAAATAAGATTAGGTATTTTCAAAAAAAATTGTTATTATTTGGCATTCAACCAATTTTTTTAGTAGAGTTAAGCCTTTTTCTAAGCATCTTCCACTTTCTAAAATTAGCCCTTGGTATAAAATTTGCAGTAGATTAAGCCCTCTTAGAATCAACCTTGACCTTCCATTGTTAGTAAGCTTAATGACTTTTATAATATTCGACATTTCAATTTTTTGATTTGTTTAACATTGGGCACTTTTGGAAAGTAATTTATAGAATAATTAGGCTAAATTTTGAGGAATTATTTTATGTCAAATCTGCTATCAACCTACAGTAGTGTAGAGGGATTGTACATTGTTCAATGTTCAAACTTTGGCACATAATGAGATAACTTTTGCAATAATAAGAATTAAAAAACTTAGTGTTGTTCCAAAACTAGTGACACTACAAACAAACAAAAAAGTAATTTATTATATCACAAAATCATTTCAAATTGTGCTAATTTAAAATATGTTGAAAATAGTGCAACTTTGATGAATTAGTTACACATAAATAAAACAAATCAATGTACAACACTTCTTTAGAACTAAATTCATGAATAGATAAGTTGATGTTGATAACAATTGCATAAAAGATCACATCAAGTCCCCAAAGGTCAATATCTTAACCACTACAACCCAATTTGGTTTTGAGTCCAAAATTGCCAAAAAATTGGCCTTCGCATGCAACTTATCATTCAACAAAAGAAAGAAAACTCAATATCTCACAAAACTTCATGCACTCTAAATTGCTCAAACCATGCAAACTCTAACCAAGTTGCTGAGTTGGAAGAAAAAAAAGATAACATTTAAATGTTGCATTTGCCCAAAGATATGAAATAGTCTAAATTCTCAATGTTGTCCTCAAATAGGATTAACAATCAAGAAGCACAAGCAAAAGGTACAACTCTCTACAATTCATAAAATCAAGAGAAGAACCTCAAGTTTCAAAACACTAGATTTACTGAAAAACCTAGAACTATCATGCAATAAGGCTTGTTCAAAGCTTCTAGTAATAGGCTATCAATTCTTTATATTATTTCTAGTGTAGCCCACAATAATTGCATGGTAAAGGGTCCTTATAAAATCTTCTTTGTAAATGGGTGTTGACTCTAAAGAAGGTTAGCCTTTACAGGCACAAGATGTGGACACCTAGGCAAAGAGGAGTGAGTAAGGGGCCCTTCTTGGAAAACTTCCAATCTGCCATTCCGTATACCCCTTGTAAAATTTGATATTCTAGTTTTTTGAGTGGTTTATATTTGTTTTTTGGTTTTCTTTTTCTAAGCTCTAGTGGGCTAATAGTCTTTGCTTTTGACTGTTTAGATTATTGTGATTCATTTTCTTGAATTTTTCATAAAGCTTCCAATTTTGCCTATTGTAATTGCAAATTTTAAAACCTTTTGACATGCAAAGATTTTTTGAAGTATGTTGTACACCTCCAAGTCATTTGAACATTCTCCTACACATATCTACTTTGGTCTTCTACATGGAGCAATTAAACCTCAATTTTTTGTTGGGTTATTTTTTTGCAATAGAAGCAATCAAAAGCTTCTAAAATTTTCAAGCAAGAAAAAATAGCTTTTTTTTCTTCAGATTAGATGTCAATATCTCACTTCTCTCCATCTACAATGAGCTTATTTTTTTCCCACAAATACCCCCCACAATTTAGAGCAAGATCTTACGGTTGCATTTTCAAAAAAAATTATTCCTATCTTTCTACTCATTACCTTAAAAATGGCAATTTTTAGTGACTTCCACACACAAAAAAACTTGGTCCTTTAGAGATTAACCATCAGACAAAAGTAGTCTTTAAGAACTTGTGAAATTGTTCCAAAGTCACTTATAATTAAGGTAATGCCAAGCCTTTGATTATATATTCTTTCACCAATTTTTACTATACCCTTTTGAGCTTTACATGTAACATAGTTGTCCCTGGTATTGAATTTATCAAATTGATCTTGATGTGGTAAATTAGAATTACTGCTCTTTAATTTGTCAGGGCACAATTCATATGATTGTGTTCTTTTAAAGATATATATAATCCTTCTTAAAATGTGTTTGGAAGAAGTCAATTCATAATCATGACTCACAAGACCCACTCTAGTGTTCACCTCAAGTTTACAATTATTATTTGTAACTATGTTACATTTGTCATTATTTAAAATTTTAGTCATGATACTATTAATGTCCTTGAATTAGCTTTATTATAGTTTTGTAACGTATTTTGAGTAATTATTTCCCTCAATTGTGTATGTAGGCGTATTAGAAAAAAATCATAATTGCCATAATTTTATTCATATCTAAGATGTAATTTTATTTTTATTTGAAGTGATTTATAAAAAAACAATAGCATCATAGATTATGCAATATTAAAATTTGAAATAGAACTTGTTAATTTTTTGTGGATAGTCTAATGCAAAATTAAATAACTTTTTCATCTTTGTGTTATTTTTACGATTATTTTTTTATATTGTCTATGTGATATTTCACAAAGCCTTATAATTAGGCATAAACAACAAACATAAAAAGTATAGAGAGCTAATAGCATTTACAAAATCTATTTGAATACATAATCTTAAAAAATGCTCTTTAGTCTAAAAATTTATACAAAAAAACAAGTCAAACTAAAAACCTTTTTTTTCAAAGAGAAAATAAAACAAAAAGAATGTTTTGACAATTTTAATAAGTTACCAATTCACAAATAGCACAATCCTAACCTATATCTAATTGTACCTTGCTGGCACCACTCGCATTGCATGTTGTTTAATTACTAATTTTTCACATTTAAAAATAAACAAATCTATTATATTGCCGCAAAATACATAACTATACCATCTTTAAGGTTCTTGAGAATTTGTATTTCTCATGCAGCGAGCTAGAATGAGTGTGTTGCAATTTTTTTGGTTTGTTACTAATTCACTCTCTCATTATCTCAAATTTTTAAATGTTCTCTTCCTACAATTATTTTGTGTAGGTATGACTAGACATGGATGAGGACAATGTTGTGCAATTTTAAAGTAATAGGAGAAAAAAAATATAGAGAACATACTTTTTTTTTGGAGAAGACTTAATGTTGCCAATCAATTTTCAAGAGTTGATTGTGAGGTAATAATTGATTGAGGGCCGTAAATTCTACTCTCGCTTCTTAAAGCATTGTCAAGAATTTAAGCAATCAGATTTAAAAACTATGAAGTTAATGAGAGAGTAAGGAACTTTAGTAGATGTTGAAACTCTTAGATGTACTTATATTTAGAGGTAAGAGACCTATTTACATTCTGCCTTAAGATGTATGTGTCCGTGGTATTTCATTTTCAATTGTAGCTCCCTTACAATTGTCACATACCTGATGCTGCTCTCCACTATGACTTCATATTTATTGGAGTTTAATTTAGACTATTGGAGGACGACAACTAGAATAATTTTTATAAGCTTAAACTTGGAGTTGAGGAACCTATTTGCCCATGCCTGAGTTTCATTAGCTTCAAATCTGGCCGGCAAAACATCCAAGCCTCCTCTTTCTATGGCAGTTATTTGTACCCCCTTGCCAAAATCTCAGCAAACCACTTCACACATACATGTAAATGTTTATGACTATCTTATGAAAGAATAAGTATAATTATTTTGTGTTTGACCATCTTTATACTTCCACATAATGTTTATTTTACTTGAGCCTTATGCCATACAAATGTAAATGTTCTAGACAATGTTCAAATGCAAATATGCTAAAAAATGTTCTTCAGATACACAGTTGCTTTTATCATACAAAGGATTGTTGTTATGGAATGTACTTCAATGTACAACACAGCGGCTGGGTAAGTGCTTGTTGGAAATTGACAATCCATTCACATTCACATTTAGAGAGTGGATTCGTTAGCGTGTGCTTGAATGCGTCATGTTTGTACAAATAATTTAATTGTGTTGTATGGAATGTTCAGGGAGGAGCACTTGCAAATTAAGACAAGCTTGTTTCTTGATACTATTCAATTGACTAAAATATGACCTATACTTTGCTTGATTTTGAAGAAAAAATTAATCTTTTTTTTTTAAAATTTTGAAATTATAATAGCTTCAATATTATGACTCACACTGCAACAGTCTCATGGGCAAGGAATCATACTAAAAAGAATTAGTCATGTTTTAGAGCTTTAACAACAAAGTGTGAAATATTTTCAGGATTTGCACGACTTGAAGACTATTGGGATAAGCCAAAAAGAGCTTATATCCAAGTTTGCAAAAACCATGATACAACTACTATATTCTTCATGCAAGGAGCCCACCAATTGTATACTCAAGACTTTCTCTCAACATTCAATCCATCTAAAACGCAAGATGACTCTTTACATAATGTTCCATCTTTCACTTTCATTTTTTGAAGTTCTAGCAAGGAAACTAAAATTTGCATCTAAAACGCAAGATGACTCTTTACATAATGTTCCATCTTTCACTTTCATTTCATGAAGTTCCAGCACAGAAATGAAAATTTGCAGGGTGAAAGATGTACACTGAAAAACAAACCAAATTTTTGAGAGATGAATACGTTTGGTTTGGAAGAGAAAAGAAAACACCATAAAAAAATGTGTGTTCAGAAATGAAACAAAAACACCATGGAAAAAAGTGTATTTGGAATAGAAAAGAAACACCATGGGAAAATGAGTGTTTGAAAAAGAAAAAAATACACTAGAGAAAAAAGTGTGTGGAAATGAAAAAATCAAAAGACTACGGAAAAAATGTGTTGGGAAAAGAAGAAAAAAAAAAAAACTTGAAAAAATGCGCATTTAGAGAAGAAAAGAATACACCATGGGAAGATGTGTGTTTGGAAGAGAAAAATAAAATACTAAAAAAATGTGTGTTTGGAAAAGAAAAAAGAAAAATAAGGGAATATGTGAGTTGAGAAGTTGTCAAAAAATTCTTTTTGTTTTATTTTCTCTTTGAAAAAAAAGGTTTTTAGTTTGACTTGTTTTTTTGTATAAATTTTTAGACTAAAGAGCATTTTTTAAGATTATGTATTCAAATAGATTTTGTAAATGCTATTAGCTCTCTATACTTTTTATGTTTGTTGTTTATGCCTAATTATAAGGCTTTGTGAAATATCACATAGACAATATAAAAAAATAATCGTAAAAATAACACAAAGATGAAAAAGTTATTTAATTTTGCATTAGACTATCCACAAAAAATTAACAAGTTCTATTTCAAATTTTAATATTGCATAATCTATGATGCTATTGTTTTTTTATAAATCACTTCAAATAAAAATAAAATTACATCTTAGATATGAATAAAATTATGGCAATTATGATTTTTTTCTAATACGCCTGCATACACAATTGAGAGAAATAATTCCTCAAAATACGTTACAAAACTATAATAAAGCTAATTCAAGGACATTAATAGTATCATGACTAAAATTTTAAATAATGACAAATGTAACTTAGTTACAAATAATAATTGTAAACTTGAGGTGAACACTAGAGTGGGGCTTGTGCGTCATGATTATGAATTGACTTCTTCTAAACACATTTTAAGAAGGTTCATAGTGTAGAATAGACAAAAATCAAACTAAAGTTCTTTACAACCAATAGACTTTGCCATCTAATGGCTTTTTTTTCATTCAATGGATACGGTGTTTTTTGGTCATTAACAAGCTTTTCATCCATTTTGCGATTGTCATCCCTTGAGCAATCTTTAAGTGAAGAAATTACCTATTTTCCAAAAATTAAAGTTGGAGATGAAAAATTTGAATTGTAAGTCCTAAACACTAAATAAATAACAGAAGCGGTTTGCTCTTGAGTAGACAAATGAGATGTTGTATATCTTTCAAGCATGTATTTTTCAGATTTATACGTATCAGTATTTGGTGCAACCACCTCAACGACTAAAAAAATGAAAGAAAAAAAATTCAAAATTAAAATAGATTGTGTTTGTTGGAAGTGTTTCATTAAACCCTAAATGCCCAAGGCTTTTTTAAACTTCTTGGCATTTTTAGGAAAATGAACAATCAAACAACCTTTTCAAAAATCTCATTAAGTTTTTTTAAATTGTAACCATACAAATATAAACTTGACATGTTAGAGATTACATGGAAAAAGAAAACACAACAATACCACTTATAGTTTGAAAGATTATAATGTTTGATCATGAGGGTGTTAAAATTGTAAAAGTGACTTGAAGTCTTCTAATCCTCATTTCACATGTCAAATCTAAAAGTTGGTCATCAAAAAAATATGAGGTTTAAGGTCATTACATGTTTAACCTCAACCAGTTTACGGCTTTCAAAATCTACTTCTATATTTTTTTTAAATGGGTTTCTAATGCGGATTTTTCTCCAAGCTCTAGTGTATTTGAGGCTCCTTTTCAAGATCTTCCAACACTAAAAAGCTCAAGATTGCATTGGACACCCTTTTACAAAATCTTGAATAGATTTTCAAAATTAGATTTTTGATACTGAAAATAGACTTCAAAACAAAATTGTGTTCAAAAGAAAATACCATTAACACTGATTTGATAAAATTTTATGCGGTCTTCAAAGTTTTGCAAACACCCAAATTAGGTGCCTTGGGCATTTAGGAGTTAATGAGACCTCAAGGAATTTTTGTAGTTAATGGTGTTGTAAGAGCAAGCGTTAATTTAGTTCCAAAGAGTCTATGTGTTTACTACAATTTAGAATTGGATTGTGACTTACAAGTACAGTACAATGATTTCTAATTAAGGAAGAAGGGTACAATTGAAAAAGGATGGCAAAACTAGGATTTGGGATGGTATAAGCACAAAAAACAAAAAGTTTTGATTGTTTTTCCTTATTATAGTAGTGCCTCAATACAATGAAGGTATCTAGAGAGCATATTCACTTCATGTAAGGAAAACATTTATTGAAACAAAAAGATCTTTTGTAACTCCCCGACCACCAGAGAGAGTCATCTACTTCATCTTAGTCAAGCTTTTTTTCTTATAAAGGTTCATCTTAGCGAGGCACTACTATATCAACAGCAAGTTCAGCAATAACACACTTTTGAGGTAGTATTTGTTTCCCTAATGTAGTACAAGGGAGTAGTGTCAATTTGGACATTTTCATCAAATTTAGGCACCTTGATTTGGACACCTACCTGTCAATTTGGATATGTTTTTGTCAAAGTTTTGTTAATTTGGATATTTTTGCTAATTTAGACATGTCAATTTTGACATTATTTCCTTATAGTGATGATTTTGAGACATCTTGGGCAGAAACAATTTCAACAAAGTGATATTGCGGTAGTTAACCCTTTAGAGACCACCAAACCATATTTTGGTTAAGGAGAGTGGTTTTTGGCCTATAGAGTAAAATCATTCAACAATTTGGAAATTGGTCTTGAAGAACGCTTGTGATCACAAGAATTTTGCATCCAACCAAAAAAACAACAATGGAATCAGGTATGTGAGTTGATAGATAATGGTGTTTATACAGCATGGTTTCAAAACACGTATTCACATTTGGTCAAAGATGGATCAAAGCATAACACATTACATCAAACATCTTAGAAGAATGCCACATTTAAGTTGTGCGGTCCTAAATTTTTTCAAATTGCTTAAGAAATATGCATGTATTGTTTCTCTATACAATCTATATATATAACAGAATATGATTTACCCATTTGGGGATGCTTTTATTGCGATTCTTTTACTTAATACTACTTGGTAATCCTCTCATTGGAGAGGAAAAGGCACCCAAAGAAGGGGTGAAAAATCACAAAGGGAGAGGAAAGAGCATATGGATGGTGAAAAATCATTGGAATTGTGAAAGGTCATTGGAATCAATTGCCAAAAGTTATTGGAATTTTTCAAATTTGGTATTCTAAAGTATTATAAATGTCAGGCTCTCTATGCCTTTACATTTCTCAAATTTTGAAATTAATGAAGGAGGAGGAAGAAGAAAAGGTAGGGAAAAGACATAGGTTGTGTGCACATTCATTTTAAAAAATTGCATTTATGCACTCCGTCGAAACAACAGGTCTCATTACTAGTAGTCATATAATTGTAGTATTTGAAAATCTATTGAAATCGTACTTTCATTTCATTTTCAAAATTTGTTATCCTATATTTATGGCCAATTCTTCATTGTTTTCACCGATTTTATTTTTTATAGAATTTATCAAATTTCTTGTAGAACTGTTTTTAGAGTAGCAAATAAAGTGGGAATTTTGACCATTTTTGTCCACTTAGCTACACCTTGTCATTAAAATTTTTATCCATTTTGAGTGAAACTAGTCTTATTGGAAAGGTAGGAAAGCCTACTTTTTAGAAATACAAGATTCTTCTCAAGCAAAGCTTATATGAAGCATTAAGATCCAAAACTAGACAAGTATGAAAATCTAGAGAATTCTCACCTATGGCTCACTCAATCATTATAATATTTCACCTCCAATGGTAGGTCTAATTGAAATTTGATGGTTTGTGGTAAACAAGGTGTCCTTCCCATTTGTATGGTTGGATTATTCAAATTGGGTCCATGTTTGATTCAACTGCACATCTAAGTTTATTGCTTCACTTTCTAATGAATTTTGTGAAAATGTGTGTGGTCTTTAAAGGGTTAACCTTTATAAACAATGATATTGTACTAGTACAGGTATCATTGGTCCAATGGAATGCACAATGATTGCAGGTCCAATTATGCAAAACATTTCCCATGCAATAATATTTTTTTGTTTCTCACACACTTCAGACTTTATCCTTGCAATAAAAAAAATCATTTTGCACGCACACACTCCAATTTCAAGCCTAATTACGCAAAAGAAGTTCTTTATCCATGCAATAAAAGTTTGTTTGTTTTTTACCCACGCAATAAAATATACATTTTTTTTACACACACAATAAAAAAAATTGTTTTTCACCTATACAGTAGAACATTTTGCAATTTTTATCCACGCAGTCTAGAAAAGAGTAATTTTCATCCACGCAGGCCAAGAATAGGCTGTTTTCACCCACGCAGTAAAAGGAACGTCAATGTTTTCCGTTTTATATATTTAGATAGATACTGTAGGCGTAGGTAATGTAATTTTTGTATATTAAATTTGTAAATAGAACGTTCCGGCAGAGACGTACTATAGATGCTAGGATAGTATATCAACTTAGGTTAACCCATTAATGTTGAGGCAGACAAGGTTTGTTGGATGGATTACAAAAAGATACCACGGAGGATGGAATTTTTTTTTTTTTGATTTGATATTTTTTAGAAGTAATCATGAAAACATGGTTTATCATGGAAGGTGAAATAGAAACCTCACTAAATGCATTCATGTTTTTATAAGGTATCCCTATTGTGAGAAGATTCACAAGCACTGTGTTTGGTCTCATGTTACCTTTTATACAATTTTGGTTAAGACAACATTTAATCTTGATTTTTGCAATTTTTGGAAATAGTATCAAAGTATGTGGGCACTTGCCACATTATTGACTATTTTGTAGGGGAGCCACAAAGATCAATCTTGCATTTGTGGATTAAAAGTTAAATGCCAAAAAAGTTTTGGATGGATGGTGGTGAAAGACACATCCTTCTTTGTCTTTGCTATAAAATCCCGTAATTAACCCCTAAATGCCCAAGGCATTTTTTGAGCTTCTAGGAAATTGCTCTAAATTGAACAAAAAGCCAACATTTTGATAAATTGTATCCATTTAAAAAAATTATAATTGAACAAATTCAAACTAGATATGTTAAACATCACATAGGAAAAAAAACATAACAATATTGCTTATGTATTGAAAGATTATAATGTTTGATCAAGAGGGTGTTAAAAGTGCAAAAATCACTTCAAATCTTTCAATCCTCTTTTCACATGTCAAATCTAAAATGTTGGTCACCAAAAAAATATGGAGTTAAAGGACAAAACATACATAACTCCAATCCATTTATGGCTTTTCAAAATCTCTTTTACAATTTTTCAAAATGAATATCTAGTGCAAATTTTTCTCCTAGATCAGGTGTATTTGAGGCTCATTTTCATGGGCTCTCAACACTAAAAAAAGTCAAGATTGCAATGGGCACCCTTGCACAAAATCTTGAATAAAAATTTCACAATTAATGATTTTTTAAATTATTTTTTTAATGCTAAAACTAGACTTGAAAAATAATAATTCTAAAGTATATTTTATAAATAGCAGCTTAGGTTTTATTGAATTTCAAAATATTGTTGGCACCAAAATATGGTGTCTTGGGCATTTAAGGTTAAGTGTCACGGACCCTACTTGCATTGCCCTCAATTACTATCTTACCAAACATACATACAAACATACATAGTATTATTTAGACAAATAAGGCAATGAGATCATGATTTTCAAAAGAAGTAGGGAGGAGTGAAAAAGAAACCACTTGCAATTGATTAGATAGATAAGAGAATTTGCCATATCAATTCAAGTCTTGGAACCATTCATGTAAGTCTTGTGACTGTTTGCAAAACATTGAGATATTTTTCAATGTTTAGGGACGTGGATTTTTTATTGCTTTGCATACATGCAAGTAAAAACACTATTTGGCTACATTATGCCTTGAGACTCATATTTATTGTAATTTGTCACCTTTTTGAGAATTTACACCGAGTGTGGGTCTCAAGGCTTAATGTAAATAGTTTATGTTGGTACTAGTGATAAATCTCTTGATATTTTGCATACATCATCAATATTTTTTTTTTTTAGATTGTTATGTTTAGATCTTGGGCTATTTGTGTTTAGTGAAATAAGGTATATAAATAGCCTCATCTATACTAATAATAGGTTTGGTTCCATTAGTTGGGTAGTTGGGTGTTTATAATAGAATAAAATCTCTATTAGTTGGGTAGTTTGGTGTTGCTCCAAGAAGATTAAGTGGCGGTTATGTGACAGTTACTCTTATTTGTATGGTTATGTACAGTAGTGCCTCTCTAGGATGAACCTTTGTAAGAAAAAGGCTTGGCTAAGACAATTGTCCCTATCCCCTTTAGGCCCAAAACAAGTGTTTTGTGCATACATAGCAAAAAATGCTTCCTTAAAAAAAATGTGTCTTTTGCATAAATGCCCAAGTGGCTGCTTTCTAAACAAAACATGCCTGGATAAGAGAAAAATTTGCCTTCACCATTACTTTTGCCCCTTACTGTCACTTGTTTGCCCACCTACTGCCTTGCTATGATGAATGTTATCCTAAGATTTAAAAAAATTTGTCTGGACTCTTTCGCCTTAGCAAGGCACTACTATACCGGTTATGGTTGTCATTGGGGATGGGGTATACATGGGAATAGGGGGTGATCGCCTGGAGGAGGCAAACCGTGTAGGTAGGCATAGTGTAGGAAAGGTCATTGTAACGGAAAGGAGAAGAATTTTGAAAAAGGTGATTATGAGGAAGACCATGTTAATTTTTTTACAAGGACCCCTCCCATGATGGCCCTCCACCAAAACAACAGGTACAAGAGTCCATTAGTTATAATAAAATGCAATAATGAGCATAATGTATATGGATCTATCATTGAATACAAGGCTGGCAATTTAGACCATTCATCCAAAGTGTAATTTTCATGGTAAGCTCAAGTGGATGAAAATAGTGCAAACTCTTGTAGCCCCTTTTGAGGAAACGCTTTTTTAAGCTAGTAGAGGTCACGTCCTTGGACCCACTGTAACATTTTGACATGGGTTTAATTTTATACAATCCCTTACAAACTAAATGACAGACATCAATCAATGTTTCATTGAATAGTTCTTTGCTCTCTTATCAGCATCCATGCCAATTCACCTTCCATTCAAGATTTAGATTTAGTAGGGTTATCTTATTGTGGATTAATTTAATTTTTTTCATTTGTTCAAGGATGCTAAATATTAGATTTGAGTGAAACCATGTGGTCAGTATGTGCAACATAATAATTCATGCTTTTTGTGTGTACTTCCATCACAATTTTTGTTATTGAGAGAAAATTAGAAAACAAGTTTGACACATGTTTGATCAAGGTAGCTAACTAGCTATACCTAGGACCTTGGTGCTGAGGAAATCAAATAGGCAAACCTTACCTTTTTTTAAAGTTTTTATACCAAATGCCATCAAATAATCAATGTGCAATCATTTTGCCTCATCAATTTAGACTCAAGCATAATTGAAAATAGTACAAATGGGCTTCTTTATAGTTTAGAGTGGCAAATTTTACTTCCACTACAACTTTACATCCACTTGCTTATTTATTTGTTGTTGATTTGTGCTTTCAAGAACTTCCAAATCAATAAAGTTAAAGGTCTTTTACCAAACACAACATCATCCAAAAAATCAAGACCTCCTTTGATTATCAATGAGTGGGTAGTTCAAATTCTATAATAATTGTCCAACCACCTTGAACTTGAGCAAAATAGAGATAAGCAAGTAGCAATTGCCTCAATTACATTTTCTCCAAAAGTATAGCAAGTACTTGAGTAAACACGGACAAACTTGCATGAGTTAGCCAAGTTGACAATGATTCAAGAAAATTATCATAGCATGTAAATCATATTTCTCATTTGGTACAAAATGTACTTCACTAACAACGACTATGAAAAGTATGAGAAAATAAGTGGAGATGTAAAGAAGACGTAATTTTCAAATAAGACTCATAAATATTGGTTTTCAAAACATCCAACATTCGATTTTTTACAAATTCCCACCTGAGAGGATTAGGAATTCTTTTTGGGTGCATGGTATACTAATCAAAATCTCTAGATAATACATTCCAGAGGTATGTTACACATCCCATCTGGGATCAAATCACAAATTACTATAGAGATTGTTCATTGATAATGATTTTTGTTTGTCGATCAAATTTGATTAAGTTCTCAATCAAAAAAACTCCCTAGCAGTGCTAGTGTCCAAAATGCAAATAACAAATGTTGCCAAACGCATGTTACAAGAGCTATGTAAAATGGATGAAGCTCATCCAAGTGTATGTAGAAAACCACTTTAATCTAGTATTCAAGTATGCAAACAGCTTGATTATTTCACAATTGTTATGCATGGCCTTAAATCAATTTCACTTGAATATAGGAGAAAATGAAAATTAACAAAAAAGAAAAGAAAAAAGATCTTGTTGTTGAAATCCTCTTAGGCCATGATTTGTATTTTAACTAAGATTCCAATTCCAAATTTACATGCTACTCTCCCTAGTGTACTCTTAGGAATTAGGGGCTACTCACACTATGTTTCATGTTTCATCTTTGCAAGTCCCACCTCAACGCTAGATTCCAACTTAGTTGAGTTATTAATCCTTGAGCGCCCAAAGCGTGTTTAGGGTTGGGGACTAGATGGGGAGTTTGATGAGCACCAGAGCTTGTAAAAGTACATCCAACCAAATGTGACCGTAGGATTGGAAAGAGTACAACTGTAGTTGCTGATGGGACTAGCCTTAGCAGATTCCACCATACCAATTGAAAACATATATGCAATTTATTTCCTATCTCTAATAACAAGATCTCGTCGGCTGGGCGCTTAGGGGTTAAGGGAAAAAAGGAGTACTAAAGAAAACCATATATATTTTGTGCAAAAATATTGGTGAGACTTGGGATGAAAATTGGGTCTAGCAAAATTGTCAACCCAAACCTTGAGTAAAGTCCCACCTTCTTTGGCACCAAAATTTTGAAAAAGTACTGCCATTGGCTCAGGCAACCGGGACGTGTGACTTGGGACATAGAGTGAAGTGTCAAGTCCCAACTTTTGACTTTATACTAATCATATTCTCAGATTTAAATAGGCCTAGGGAAGTGGGACATAGTGTGAACCGCCCTTTAGAGTGAATTTTCATGTTGACCCCAAAATTTAAAAAACGCCAAAAGGATAAACAATTTTACACTAACTTACAAACTTGTTTGTTACTTCTGCATTTTCCAATCCCAGACAAGAAAATCTGCACTGAAAACATGAGCTTTGTCCTTCCATCGTGCCAACTAAAATTTTGGTACCGTGTTTTGTTTTTTTGGTGTTTACTCAAAGAGAAAATTTGATGGATACCCCAGCAATTTGCAATATTTGTATAGATATCCCTGGATTTTTCATAAATTGCACAAAGGCACTTGGACCATAATTTTCGGGTGTTTATTTTGTTGTGCTTGTCACTTCCTTTATAACCAATATTGAAACAAGGAGTGTCATAGAATAAAAGAAAAGTAACGTGTGCACAAAGGGAGAAGGAAGTGGCATGCACAGTAGAACAACTGCTTGAAAATTCTGGTCCAAGACTCCAAGAATATTTGTGCAATTTCTGAAAAATCAAAGATATCTACATGTAATTTACCCTATTATCATTGGGTCTTACCTTGAATATTAATTACAAAAGCCACAATACACCAAATGTGATGGTTATGGTATCATCTAAAAGATAATCAAGTCAAGATTTTGTATCAAGTTTCAAATTCCTAAATGAGTGAAGTATAAGTTAGTTTTTAGGGTTTCAATGAGGTAAGGTCAAGCTCAAGCCCAAATCTGAAATTGCCCTATAATCATTTCCTTAGAAGTTTTCATTATCATAAATGATCATATTTTGTAATTATCATCTTTGGACTTCTTTCTTTCTTTGGCCTTTGTAGTCATCCATAAGTGCTAGCTAAGCTGACAAATTTTAATTTTTTTTGGTATTTTACAATTGACATTGCTAAAGCGTTGGAGGAATAAATTGTATGTCTAGTTGAGATATTCATAGCTAACATGCTTATCATTTCCTTAGAAGTTTTCATTATCATAAATGATCATATTTTGTAATTTTCATCTTTGGACTTCTTCTTTCTTTCTTTGGCCTCTGTAGTCATTCATAAGTGCTAGCTAAGTTGACAAATTTTAGTTTTTTTTGGTATTTTACAATTGACATTGCTAAAGCATTGGGGGAATAAATTGTATGTCTAGTTGAGATATTCATAGCTAACATGCTCTATCTTTTGCAAATTTCGGTCAAATGGAAAAAAACAGCACCCTTCAATAAAGAACTCTAAAACCTCAACTTGAATTCAAAGCTAAACCCTAAAAGATATGGGTTTTTGAAGTCAAAGAGATGATAATAGGGGCATAGTGTACATACCCTAAGGATATGTTCACACTTGGTGTTAGGAGGGACATTAGCAATATGAATATAGTTTAAAGTACTATCCAAATGCATCTAATTTTCCTTTGCTAGTACCTCTCCTAACACCAAGTGTGAACATATCCTAAACTACATGTAAAGTAGCAACACCCATCTCTGTCATGTCCCCATGGGTGTCATCTAACACTATTGGAGTGATGGTTATGGATAATGAAGTGATGGTTATGGGTGATGAAGTTATGGTTATGGGTAACACAATGGCGGTTTTAGGTGATTAACATGATAAATTTGAGTGCCCCATCTCGCTATATACAAACCATTAAGCATTGTTTTTAGCATCTCTTACACACAACTATACAATTTTAGTGATTTTGGATTTAAAAAAATCTTTGTGAACAAATGCTTGCAATTAGAACTTTGAAATTGATATCAATATATTTTAGTTTCCTCTTCCTAACTTGACAATATTATTTTCAAGGTTCATCAATTGATTTTTCCTACTCCAAAATCTTTAGTTTGATGCTTATGGGTGTTGCTACCTTATACAAATATTGCAAATTTCAGGGGTATTCATCAAACTTTCCCTTTAACCCCTAAACGTCTGAGCGTGCCGCTATGACCAATAGAATGAGGTGTTTTTCTTAATTGGAATAAATTCACACCTTTACTACTCTTGAGATCAACAAAGAAGTTGGAGAATAGATAAAAGCGGTTCTAGCTAGTGAGCTGCTTGAGATCCAGATTAAAACTTCTTATTGATAGTAAATGTCAATTATATGGTAGTGTCTATACTATGCCCTATGGTAATTTAAGGGTTAACCCTTAAAAGACCGCTCTATGTATTACATAATATATACGCTGCCATATAATTGACATTTGTTGCCAATAAAAAGTTTTAATTTGGGATCTCGACTAGCTCACTAGAACTGCATTAATCTATATTTTAACTTCTTTGTTGTTCTCAAATATAATAAAGGCGTGAATGCATTTCAAATACAAGAAAATACCAAATACTGTATTGACGGCAAAGGGCTCCTCGGTCCTTTTAAGGGTTAACTTACTCAAATCGGAGAAGTCCAAGTCCGCAGTGACGACTGCTTCGATGTCCGTAGCTCCAGCTTCAAGCCACCTCCATCCTGACTCCTGAGCGTCTGTCGCTAAAAACCTCTGTGAAGGTCGCGACGCCGGAACAACTCAAGCGCGAGCAGGACCTCTCAGACTAAGCTTTTACGTATCTAGAATGCAGAGCATGACGACGAGCGCGGACGCCGCGGAGGGACGACGCGGAGGCGCCAAGGTCATAACTCCTCTGCGCTTCGTAATGGCAGAATCCGGACCTCGGCAGACGATCGAGCGCAGGGGATTCTAGCGACAGAGCTGACCGATGCAGGCGTAGTAACTTACTGGAGGAGACAGGACACAGGAGAGAGGGCTCACTGGCTAAACTTAAACTTACCACTTGCCAGTGGAGCAGCAGCAGCAGCAGCATGCCACAGAGCATGACATGTGCCCACGCTTGCTTGCCGTCTAGAACTTGAAAAGCCTTTGCGATATGCTTTCCTCCCATTGCTTGAGTAAGTTACAGTAACTTAGCTGTTGCACACGCAGCCTTCATGTCAATGGCTCCTGTCATCATATCCGAGGTAACGATGGCAGACTCCACGTGAGGCCTGGTGTCCTAGCTAGGGTCTGGGCCATGCGTTTTTTTTACCATTTTGAGAGTGTTTTTTTTTGGAGAGTGTTTTGCCGTGGAGGGTGATGGCGAGTTTGGAGAGCTTGGCGTCGGTGCTGGGCTTGTCGGTGGCGGTGACGAGGTTTTTGCTGTGCTTTGTGGCGTCGATTCCGTGCAGCGCGCTGTCGAGATGGATACCAGCCGGTGCGGGGCGGAGCGTGTATGCAGCGGCGACGGGGATGGCGTTGTCGTACATTGCCTTCGGTCCTTATGCGAATCTGTTCTTCTGCTTCCCGGTCATCGTCGGCTATGGCAGCATGGTGCTGGCTCGGCAGCGTTGCGGATCTATTACCTTCGTCGCTGCCTTTGGATTCTTGATCATTTGGTACTGTTCTCTCACTCGTTGCCTTTGCTATTGATCACGCCTGCCTCTCTATTCTTGACACACATTCATACCTTTGTCATAGTGACTAGTTCGGAGCAAAGCTTTGTCATAGTGACTAGTTTGGAGCAAAACTGTGTCAGATTGATTAGTTTGGAGCAAATTTTTGTCATGTTGACTAGTTTGGAGCAATGTTGGGGGAGAACTGGCAATTAGTGTATTGTTTGCCAGTAAGAATTCAAAAAAATGGAACTTCGAAAGTATAGGTCAAAAAACATTGAATTGTAGTGTAAATTTGGGGAATATTGGGTGTTGACATGTGGAAAAACTAGTTGAGGATGGGAAACGATTGATATTAACCAGTGAGACTCAAATTTCTTTGTGAACATTGGTTTGGAGCAATGTTTGGGTAGAACTAGCAATTATAGTACTGTTAACTAATAAAAATGTAAAGAAGAAACAACCTGGTTGAACTTTGAAGCTAGAGGAAGACACTTATTCAAAATTTCAAAAATATGAGTGATTATAGCAAAAAAAAAGTACACATATAGGAGTTGGAACAAGAAAAAGTGGTTAAATAATGGAAATGATGGATATTAGCCGGTGAAACTTAAAGATTCCTCCAAGAGCTCATTTGGAGTCAGTAGGTGGTAAAGTAAAGAGAGGTTGATCTATAGCCGAACAAAATCCAAATTCTCTTAATCTCCAAAAGAAATTGTCTAAACTTAATGATGGTACAAAAACGACATTGAAATATTGTGTCTGATAGTTATAAGAGGCCGAAGTCAATTGATAATTTTTTAAAGTTTATGTTTTAGTTTCAATGTCCTACTATTGTAACAAAAGGTGCTAAGCTTATAAAGTGTGCACTTGTCAGCTCAAGGATATCATAGAGTTTTGCAAAAGGGAACAACTGAATTAATCCTACGATATCTTTTAATTCTATTATTGTTCTATAACTAAAATTTATTGATTAATCAGAAAGTAACCATACTTGAAGATGTGTGTATAATTCTTGTTGTTATCATTCAAATAACCAAATATTTATTGATAGTAATTGCAATGCACGAAAGTTTGCCTCGCTTGTATAAGTGGATGCAAAAGACGTGGCTTCAAAGTTTTAATAGTAGATGTTCTAAAAACTAACGTGGGTGTTGATGTTGAGACCATGTACCATTCTTTATTCCGATGAAAAAATATTTTGTACCTGGCAACCAGGGACTTGAACGGTGGTCCTATTATTCCCTGGAACCGAAGCTTCATTGACACCTACGACCTAGACCGAAGTCCACCAGGTGGGTTGAGTTAGGATTGACTCGCATAAAAAGGTGCTTCATCATTGACAAGTCAGCATTTTGCTTTTCTCCCTTTGTTTCTATACTCACTGACTGTGGTGGCCAATCAATACTTGTACCTTCTACTAGGGCTCTTGCATTGTCACAACATCTACAACAATCTATCTTGTGCAAAGTCTCTTTTGTAGTTTTCTTGTTTTTACACTTTTTATTCAATTTTAACAATAAAAAGGATCTTGAGGATCTACATCGTCCACTCTACATGTTTGTGCAAAACCTCAATCACAAACACCCCATCCATGCCCTAGTTACAAAGATTAACAAAACATGTTTGTTATAACACCGTCATCATGAATCTCCATGAGCTATAGTATTCATTATGTCATGATATTTTAAAACACCTCAACTTCTTAAATTCTAGATTCGTTTTTGAATGTTTTATATGTTTTCTTTGCTTGTATCTTCGTACAAACATGTTCGTTTCCAAGTCAATTTCACTTAAGAAAGGGCTGATTTGTAAAGAATCAAACATCTCTATAAATGAATGAGAAACAATTTGAACAATACATCCAGAACATGGATTTTGGAGTGCTTAATGGTTAAGAAGAGGGAAAGGGTAGTAAAGTCCAGTAACGTCATTTCATTGAGAATCTGACCTGGAGGCTTGTCTATAATTTGCACGTATCAAATATTATTTGTTTTGTACTTGTTTTTTGAATTGATATCGAAGACTCATTTCTAATTTATTTATTTATTTATTTTCCTGCAGGTGCGATTATGGTGTTAATCTTGAAGGTGGTATCAGTGTGTATAAATTATCAGGATGGGCTAATACAAAAAGAAGAGGAATTGAGGCCTTCTCAGCAGAAATACCGGCTCCGGAGCCTCCCATCCCTGGTTCAATATTTGGGCTATTGTTTTAATTGTGGCACCCACTTGGCTGGCCCTGTGTATGAAATCTCTGACTACATCGACTGGGCGGAAGACAAAGGGGTACTACTCTCCTCGTCTACGTCTCTTCTTAATGTTTTTTCTTTATCCTGTTACATTTTGTTGAAGCTTTTAAACTATTTTTGCTCACGATTTTAGCTTGTTTTGTTCTGATATGAATGTATAAGGAAACAAACCACCAAACCAGCCAATAGAAATCTTGCTTCTAGGACTTGCATATTTTTCCATAAGAAAGGGGAGATGTGGGGGTGTTTCCATAGCTAGGGACAAAATTGACTAATCACATAATTCTACTGTGAAAAATTGCTTACAAAATGAGAAAAACTACATGTAAGGAAAAGTCCTAATCTTTCTAGGAAATTGATATGTGCACACCTGAAATTTGATATATGCACACCGGAGGGTAAATTTTAGTGTCTTACTATCAACAAGTGGAATTTGGAAATTTTCAACTCAGATTTGGATTTAAAGACCTTCATTTACTCTACAATTACAAATGAGGTTAGAATTGAACAACGCTTAGTGAAAAATCCTAGCTAGGAGGAAAATTTATTACTTTTACCCTTGTTTGTAAAAATACTAAGCTTTTACATTGGGCGTGTTTAATTGTAACCTCCTTTATGATACTAGACTAAATCAAGGTCTCTAAATCCAAATCTGAATTCAAAATCTCCAAATTCCACTTGTTGAAAATAAAAAACTAATATTTACCCCTTGGTGTGCATATATCAAACCATGGGTGTGCACATATCAATTCCCTTTTGATATTAAAGGGATGTGGTTTTTCTTAAATCAGACCCTCTTTTTTAGAAACCCCCGAAAGGACCAAGCCATTTTTTCTGTGAAAAACACAGAAAATTGCCACTTTTGGGGAAGCAAGTACAATGGTAAGAAAAAAAGTTTTTTACAAGAATTTCAATTGTAAGATCTTACAGCAAACTGCAAGAGGTACACGTGGTAAAAAATTTAGCTCAATCTACACAAAAATGAGTGAGATACTTACATCTGAATTACGGAAATGAGTTTTTTTTGCTGCTGCCCAGAAATTTCAGAAAGGCTTTGACCACTCTTAAATCAAAAAAATTACTCTACACAAAGTTGACGTTTATTTTTCCCATGTAGGAGACCAAGTTAGGTATGTGTGGGAGAATTTTCAAATCAATTGGAACTATACAACATGTGGGAAAAAATAGTAAATAAAAAGAAGTAGAGAATGAGTCAAAACACTAAATTGTTAAGAATTTAATTACAAAAATGAAAAATGCAAATCCCAAAGGTAATAATGTTGTGATAAACAATCTACTTCCTTTGATTTTGTTTTTTTTTTCAAAATATTGAAAATTGAGTAAAATAAAGGACTTCAAAGGTTATTTTAGAGTAGAGAATCCATAATTGTCCGCAAACAAAAACTCCTCATAACTTTCATCTCATTGATTGAAGTTGAATGATTCAAAGCTCCCCACGTCTACATAAGTCTAAAGAACCTATTTCAAATTTTTATTTGAAAAAAATGAAATTTTTAAAGAAGTTTTTGGCTGCCCCTTGAACACCATTTTTCATAAATTCATGCATAACTTCTTCATCAAATGTCGGAATGAAGAAAAAATTAGATGCCCACGTAGATCTTTGAATTCCCCACCTTCAATAAAAGTTTTAGAAAATCACAATAAGTAGATTAGCCATAGGTACATGCCCAAAATCCCATTTGTCCCCCAAGGGGACTTTGGTCCTTTAGGGGTTAGAAACATAGCAATTTTGGGCAAGTACCTATGGTTGGAGCTTTTCATATTTTAGGGTGAAATATTAATAGAATGTGTGGACAAGGTTTATCTTTCATGTGCACTAAATTTCATGACATTTGGAGTTATGAGTAAAAAGTTATGGCCTAATATGTTGTTTTTTACGTTCATTGGGCAGCCTAGGCAGATTTTTAAAAATCACTTTATCAAAATCAAAGCTTTTAAATTGGTTGAGGAGATTTATGTGAATGTAGGAAGCTTTGAATCATTCCATTTTGATCAACAAGATGAAAGTTATGAGAATTTTTAGTTTGCGGGCAATTATGGATTCACTATTCTAAAATAAACTCTAAATTCCTTTATTTTACTCAATTTTCATTATTTTGGAAAAAAAGCAAAACCGAAGGATGTAGATTTTTTATTACAACATTACAACCATTGGGATTGGCAATTTTCATTTCCATAATTAAATTCTTAACAATTTTGTGTTTTAATCATTCTATACTTCTTTTTACTTACTAATTTTTTTCCATATGTTAAACAATTCCAAATGATTTGAAACTTTTTTGACATGTACTTTACTTAAGTGGAATAAGGAATTTGAGAAGCACCACCCACATGGCCTTTTTTCCTTAGAAATTTCACCTTCCAAAGTGTAACTGCCCGGTTTTTCAAATGACTTTTTTGAATATTCAAACCATTCTAACTTCCAATCCACGCAACAGAAAACTCTGAAATTTTTTCCACATCTTCTAAAACTATTCTTCTACAAGATCCTATGGTCATGTATGTGTAAAAGTGTTTTTGTTTTCAAATATGGTTGATGCTCTAAAACTGGCAGTTTTGGAGAGTTTTTGGTGAAAACTTTGCTTGGACCTTTAGGGGTTAATGAACCTCTCCCTTCACATCCCTTCACGTGTACTCAATACTTGAACAATCTTTTTCAGTCATGCTCAATTAAGGGTCACAAAGGAAGTACTTCATAATGTAACACACGAAATGTGAAAGCAGCCCCAGGTATGGAAAACAATACATCTCTCTGTATCTCTATCCAATGAGGAACTGCCATGTGTACAGAGATGAGTTCCATGGGGTTTTGCCTGAGCTTGTCTTTTCCGCTAAGGTAGGAGGTTCTAAAAGCGTGCACTAAAATAGGGCACCTCCTTAAATGTACTCTGTATATACATGTTTTTCATAGCCCTTCAAGAGCCCTATGGTCTTTCCACTTCAAAATTTCATAGCTAATTCCATAAAATTCTAAAAAATATGAAACAACTTGGGTTAGATGCCAATTCTTCTTGTCTTTCAAGAAAAATTTACTGAAAAATATTTCAAAAAGTTTCACCTCCCCAAAATTCAGTTTCAGCCCTGAGATTCTCCATTCATGAGCCTCCTACCTTATTGACAAAGTTTGAAAACCTGCTGGTGCAGCTCTGGAGTCCCAATGCCGCAAGGCCAGTCCCACCTCCGTTCAAAGTAGCCCTGCGAGCGTCCTTACAAGCCCTGGCGTGTATGGCATTGTACATGATCTTGGTTCCTCGTGTCCCGCTTTCGAAGTTTGCATCGGTGGAGTACCAGAAATGGGGATTACGGCGTCGCCTCGAATACATGTATTTGAGTGGATTCACCGCCCGGTGGAAGTACTACTTCAGCTGGTCCATTTCACAGGTTGCGATGCTCATCTCCGGATTTGGATTCTCTGGATGGACGACTTCCCATGACGATGATGGTGATGGCAAGAAGACCACTCCACAATGGACACGGGCTAAGAATGTGGACATTGTGAAGGTGGAGTTTGCTAGAAGCGGCGTGGAGCTACCCTTGTGTTGGAACATCTCTGTCAGCACCTGGCTCCGTCACTGTATGTTCTCCCCTCTACCCTGAACCCTAAAAAGCCCCAAACCCTAAATCCTAAAACCTATATGTATTCGTTTAGCTCGTTTCATTCGTTTCGCTCGAAGGAATCAAGTGTGCAAAGATTTGCAAGAGAATCGTGAGAAAGGCGATCCTTTGATTAACCTAGTTTTTGAGTGATTCGTGTACCCTAAAATCCTAAATCTTAAACCCTAAACCCTATCTGTATTCGTTTCGTTTGAAGGAGTCGAATGTGCAAAGATTTGCAAGACAGTCGTGAGAAAGGCGATGCATTGATTAACCTAGTTTTTGAGTTACCCTAAAACCCTAAACCCTAAACCTTAAACCCTATCTGTATTCATTTCGTTCGGTCGAATGTGCGAAGATTTGCAAGACAATCTTGAGAAAGGTGATGCAGTGATTAACCTAGTTTTTGAGTACAGGGATTTGTGTTTTCTACTCTTGGATTTTGAACTCTTGTTGGCTTTTGTCTTTCAGATGTCTATGAGAGATTGGTGCCCAAAGGAGGGAAGGCCGGATTTGCGCAGCTTCTGACGACGCAAGTCGTTAGTGCTGTTTGGCATGTAGGTTACCTAACCTTGGATTTGCTCCTTCCTGTTGCTGGTGTGATGGTTTCATAATTCGTATTCAATTTATGGTGTTTGAGGTGATCTTGCAAGCATTGTGCTTGCACTAAAGTAAGTTCGGGTTTCTCCTCCAGGTCCTCTAAAGGACACATGAGCCAGTGTGCAATTTGTAAAAGCTCCTCTGTATTCCTGATTCTGAGTCCATTACGTCCCATGAGAGGATCAGTATTTTTTTCCTCTATACATGAAAAAGTGATAGTAGAAGCATGTAGTAAGTGATTAACTGCAGGTATTTCAAGGAAACTAATTTTTCCTGTCCTGTAATTTTTTGTGTGGTTAGGGGTTACACACTGGCTACCTTCTCTTTTTCATCCACAGTGCAGTCATGATCTCTGGCTCAAAAGGTAAGAGCGTCATTGCAGTAGCCTTTAGTCAAATAGTATGCCACTCAGAACCTTCTTCTGCAATTTCATGCTTGAGAGAAATGCACTGCAGAAAGAAAAAAAATACTGTTTTCTGTTCTTGGAAGATCTAAATCAGTAATTAGCCGGTCTATTCATTAATAATTTGGTACCATGTGGCTCCTGCAGTGATATATAAGTGGCAATCATCACTTCCTGAGAAAGCCAGATGGGCTCGTGCACTTGGGCAGCTTGTGCATGGTCTGTTTGTTGTACTTGTCCTCAACTATGCTGCCATCGGTTTCCTGGTATGTTAATCCCCATATGCCTCAACTCCTTCCTTCATCTATAAACATCGAATTTGGAGAAAGAATGTGGAGTTCATACATGGTTAGATCTACTGCTACTAACTTTAAAACCTTAAGTTTAAAATTCCTTCTAAAAGTAATATGCTTATGGATCTCAAAACTCAAGTGCTTTTTGAACATGTTGCTTGTTTTTGTGTGAAACAGCTTTTGAGCTATCGGGCGACGCTGCAAGCGTTCAGCAGTGTATATTATGTAGGGACTGTAGTACCTATTGCTGTGGTATTACTTGGACTCTTTGTGAGGCCCCCAAGAGAAAGTCATAAGCTAAAACTTAAGAAGGTACATTAAATTTTGTTCTTCAGGGATTTTTAGAGTTGCATTTCGGCAACTAGGTTTTGGAGAGATGCACTAAGTGCCTTTGTGTTTAGGTTATAAGGCCTTTCAGGAGTTTAGAGAGAACAATGATGTTGTCTCAAATCATTGACACTCTTTGCTGTGTGTATGGACTCACTTTCTGTAAAATAGTTTGTGGTTTTTAGAGGAACTAGAAATCCCTCTGCTCTTTACCCAAAAGATACGTGAGAAGTTTTCTAAGAGTTTCTTGAGTGTGTGTTTTACTTGCGGAAACACTTGAAACAAGCCTTAAAACTAGCTGATTGGGTGAAATTTTGGAGAACTCTCTAAGGCTGCATTCACAACAAAAGTGACAAAAACGCGAGGTGTAAAACATAACCTTGAGGGTTGTAGAGGATTCCAAATCCAACCCATGTGAACATAAATATACCACCCCCACAGTTGAGAGCTCAGAAGGGGTGAGCATGGAACAAAAGGACTGTACCCTCATTGTGGTGTTTAAATACCTTCGGTACTTCCTTCCAGCATCAATAAAATTTGAAGATTATAATGCATCGGAGTAATTCACTTGTGATGTCATATGCCACATTGGATTGGGGTTTTAACTACACCCCTCAGTGCAAACATTCAATGAGGATTTGAAATCTTAACCTCTTGAGATTCATATCTTTTCATTTGGTGAAATTGTACCCTAAGGTAGACATATTTAACCTGCACTTAACCCTAAATGAGAGTGAAACATGTAGATTTATAGTCTTTTAGGCAAAATAATCTATGACCTACAAAGATTCTAAAATTATGACCTGCATTTTGGAAATGTTTTTTCTCTTTCACATGGACATAAATTGATTCAAAACCTTCCACAAAAATCATAAAGAACCTTATGACCAAACAAGACATAGTTGAAAAATAAACAAAATGGATTTTAAAACATACTTGGATGTTCTTCACCTGATTTATATAGTTCCTACAATGTGCTTAATGTCATTCATTGTCAAACATTATCAACATTATGACCGCTTGCACTCTTAGGAGTTGAGAAACGTACATTAAAACAAAATACTTAATGGATGGTATTGGACATGCCTACAAGTATGTCTACCTAAATGCTTTTACTAAAATATTATATCACCATGGAGGATGCATCTTATTAGAATGACCAAATTATTGGTTTGTATTTATTATTACTTTGTCCTCAATTAGTGGATTCTTAAGTTGTGTGATTAAACTTTAGGTTTTGTCTTTGTTTTCACCATTATAATGAACTCGAACGTAAAATAAAAGTGTATAAAATCATATGCTTTCCTTGTAATTTTGTGTGTAAAAAATGTTCTTGAAACTCCAACAAGTTCTACTTCATTTTTCTTATTTATACTGTACACACACTTGTGCTCACAAGAATTTTGCATCCAACCCAATAAAAAATAATGAAATCAGGCATGTGAGTTGATAAAAAATGATGTTTATACGGCATGGCCTCAAAATATGTATCCATATTTGGTCAAAGATGGATTAAGGCAACAACACAATATACATCAAACATTCAAGAAGAATGTCAAATTTCAATTGTGCGGTCTTAAAAATTTTCAAATTGCTCAAGAAATACACTTGTATTGTTTCTCTATAGGGTAGTAGTATGATTGTAATATTTGAAGATGTATTGAAATGGTGCTATCATTTCATCTTTAAAATTTGTTGTCTTACATCTAAGGCCAATTCTTTATTGTTTGCACCAATTGGATTTTCCATAGCATTTATCAAGTTTCTTGTAAAATTATTTTTGGGTAGCAAAGAAAGTGGGATTTTTTACCCTTTTTGTCCACTTAGCTACACCTTGTGATTGCTATTTTTATCCATTTTGTGTGAAACTAGTCTCATTGCAAAGGTGACAAACTCTGCTTTCTAGAAATATGAGGCTCTTCTCAAACAAAGCTTGTATGAAGTAGTAAGATCCAAAACCGCACAAGCACAAAAATTAGAGGTTTTCCACCTACAACTCACTCAGTCATTATAATATTTCACCTCCAATGGTAGATCTAGTTGAAATTTTGACACTTTATAGTAAACAAGGTGAACTTCCCATTTGTACAATTGGATTATTGAAATCAAGTCCATATTTGATTCAACCACACATTTTAGTTTACTACCCAGGTTTCTAATGAATTTTGTGAAAATGTGTGTGGTCTTTAAAGGAATATCTGATTTCTCTTAACCTTTGAATGTCCCTAAGGCATAGTGTATACCATATTATTGGCAATTACTATCATCAAAAAGTTTAAATTTGGGGTTTCAAATAACTCACTAAGATTGCATTGATCAATATTCCAACTTCTTTTCTGATTTTAAATGTAGTAAAGGTGTAGATCCATTCCAAACACAAGAAATATATCTCAAATTGTACTGGTCACAACGAGGGTCACAACGAGGGTCACAACGACATGCTCAAACGCTTAAGGATTAATACCTCGTTTTAACCCATAATCATCACACCAAGCTCCTCATATTGAGTTTTTAGTGTATTTTGAACATGCATTGTGTATTCATTATTATACTAGCTAAATTGTACCATAATTTCATCAATATTGGATTTAGCAACAAGTCTGTATGTTTTCTAAAGAAAAAAATTCGTTTAATCTAATTAAGCAAAAAATGTTACAAATTGTCAAGTTCCCGAAATATCAAAATACTACGCTACGCTAAATAGTGCATTTAAGCTGCCTTACAAATTAGGTTGCCTTACACTAGAAAGTTACCTCATGACTCATCACTTGGCTATTTGGAGGTGCATACAATTTTATATGTATTACTATTTCACATTCCCATTGTATTAACAGGCCTCTACACAAATTGTCCTTCTTTCCCTACCTTGGTCTCTTCTTTTTTTGTTCTTGAATTTCAAAATTGAGAAACATAGAGACACCCAATACTATAGAAAACCTCAAATTTATAATACACCAGCCATGCCGGTGCCCCCCATCCCCATGCCCTTAATGCCCATGCCCCCTATCTCCATGCCTCCCATCCTAATAATTTGGTTATGGAACCCCATGTACTCACATCTCCACAATTTGGGTACGAAACTCCATGCACTCACATCCTCATAATTCGGTTATGGATTTGTTGTCCTTAGTTACAAAATTGTCAAGGACTACCATCAAGGACACTTTTGAGGTGTATTTTATTATATATATAGATAGATCATTTATAGCTTGGACTCTATAAGTTTATTTTTCCACAACATTGTTGTTGTTGTTAAGCTCTTTAAAAAAAAATTATTGCAATAATTATAGATGAAAATCATTTTAACCATATATTGTAGAATGTCAAAAAAATAGTCTGGGTGCAACCTAAATGAACTATTTAGTGTAGACTAAATAGTGCATATAGGTTGCATTAACAATTAGGTTGCCTTACCTTGGGCAAAATTACCTCATGACTTACCCATGACCACCTACATGAGCATGCAACTCTCTTTATGCTATAATAATTCTTGGATATGTTTAAATTTCCAACTTCCCTACTCCCTAACATTGACACTTTTTGTTGCGCCCTATCTCTGCTTGCTTCCTCCACTATTCATCACAAAAATAATTGACAAAAGTTATTGTAATCTTAGTAAATATTCAAATTGTACAAAATGTGGAAAATTGTTATGGGGCAACCTATGGTTTTCTTTGGGCAATTAAATGCCAAATTGCCTCAAAAAAAGAAAATAACAACAACTTCAAGCCTATGAAAAAAAGGGGGGGAGAAAATTTCAAAAAATGCCAAATTGCAATAACAAAAATTGCATTGCAGCCTAGGCTTTCATATAATCCTTATCAAATTGAGAATTGATGCCATCATTTTATGATGAGACTAGTTTACTCACCCATTGTACCAACGGGTTGAGCCTTGTGCCCCCTTTCCCTGGTCCCTCTATCCGCGTGCCACCCTATCCTTGTGCCCCTTAACTCCTAAAGGCCCAAGCAGTTTTCTCCAATGAAAGTCCCTGTTAACTGCTACTTTGGGGGGAATGAGTAGAAAAGTAGGATATAGAGTTTGTTTTGCAAATCCAACCATAGGATCTTGCCTTAGATTAGAAGAGGTACTTGTGGGAAAAAATTAGGTCATTCTAGATAGAAAGGAGGGAGATATTTACTTTTAACGTGAAACAAAAGGTTTCTTTTTGTGCTGTTCACAAATTTTAGAAGCCTTTGTCCACACTTACATGAGAAAAATTACTCTACACAAAGTTGAGGTTTGTTTTTTCCATGTAGCAGACCAAGTTAGGCATGTGTGGGAGAATTTTCAAATCAATTGGAACTACACAACACATGGGGGAAAATAGTAAGTAAAAAGAAGTAGAGAATGAGTCAAATCACTGAATTGTTAAGAATTTAATTGTGGAAGTGAAAAATGCAAATCCCAAAGGTAATAATGTTGTGATAAACAATCTACTTCCTTAGGTTTAGTTTTTTTTCCAAAATATTAAAAATTGTGGAAAATAAAGGACTTCACAATTTATTTTAGAGAAGAGAATCCATAACTGCCCACAAACTAAAACATCTCATAACTTTCATCTCATCAATTGAAGTTGAATGATTCAAAGCTTCCCACATATAAAAAAATCTAAAGAACCAATTTCAGATTTCTATTTTTAGAAAATACAAATTTTAAAGAAGTTTTTGGGCTGCCCGGATTGCCCTCCTTCCCCTGGGCAGCAAAAATTCTTGCATATCTTCTTTGTCAAATGTCAGAATGACAAAAAATTAGATTCCCGAGTAGGTCTTGGAATTCCCCACCTTGAATAAAAGTTTTAAAAAAATCACAAAAACTAAATTAGCTATAGGTACATGCCCGAAATCTCAATTGTCCCCCGGGGGGATAGCTGGGCCTTTAGGGGTTAAATATCCATGTGCCCTTAGTGTCCATGCCCCCCATCTCCAAGCCCCCCATCCCCATAACTCGATTACGGAATCCCATGCATTCACATCTCCACATTTTGGCTACAAGAGCCCATGCACTCACATTCCCACAATTCAATTACAAAACCTCATGCACTCACATCCTCATAATTTGGTTACGGATTTGTTGTCCTTGATTACGAAATTGTCAAGGACTACCACCAAGGACACTTTTAAGGTCTATTCAATTATATAAATAGATGGATCCAAAGGTATTCTCAACAAAGTTGATTGTGCCAACTTCTTCTTAATTTCAATATTAATCGCCATGATGCTCAAAAAATCTATGCATAGGGGCTACCTTCAACTCCAACCCAAATAGGGATGGAGCCCGCAAGCTACAAACCAATTTCAAAGAATGCCACACAGCCATTGGTCAGAAAACCAAGAAAAAAAACACTGGGGCTACCGAAATGCACTATTTTGTGTAAGCAAAGTTTGGCAGAAATTAATAGCTCCACCCTGCATAAATTTTCTTGGCAAATAATCGCCCAAATCTTACCTAAAAACTGACTTGGCAATCATAAAACGGGAAATAATCTCTGAAAAAATGAATGAATTCACTCAACCCCTCTCCAAATTTGTAATAGGTTCGCCAAATTTTGGATGAAAGTTATTAAAATTAATAGATTTTATGAATAAATAAGTAGATGTCGATGGTTCTATCCAATTCTATCCAAATTTTCCTTACCTGCTAACATGGTGGGGTGCGTGTCAGTCTACTAGCGAAAATTAAAAAAAAAACGTTGGCTCCACCACCCCAGCGGTCCAGCTGAAAACGACGACAGAAAGAACAGTGAATCCCTCCTTTCTACTCTGACATATGTGTCAGGCCAACAATGACTGACCATCGGCCATGAATGTTGGGGTGAGAGGGGACAGATTGCCAGCTTTTCAGAAACTGGCTCCCGTATTGACATACTATCTACCAACCTGTCACGCCAGTAATCAAGGATACTGAGTCGGATGCAGGCCTCTCGTCCAGTTGACCCCTCGCGGCCTGAAACATCCCCGCTGGACACCCACCAATCCTCACGGCTTTAACCCGTACAGGACCACGGGGACGAAAATTGTCCCCGCTCATACATGGGGCAGTGTACAGAAGTGCCTCCCTAAGGTCAGTTTTTATTGAGGGGCCGGAGGTCCAGGCTCCGGCTCTGTAAAACTTGACCAATATGTTTAGAGCACCTGGATCTTTGACTAGAAGTTGCTTTTTAACCCCTAAAGGTTCAAGGGTCCTTTTGGGGGACAAATGGAATTTTGGGCATGTACCTATGGCTAAATTACTTTGCGTGATTTTTTGTAATTTTTATTGAAGGCGAGGAATTCAAAGATCTATGTGGGAATGTAATTTTTTCTTCATTCCTACATTTATTGAAGAAGTTAAAAATGAATAACTAAAAAACAAGGGACTCCGGGCAGCCCCAAAACTTCTTTAAACGAAACCACACCTACTAAAACTTCTCATAACTTTCATCTTGTTTATTAGAATTGAATGATTCAAAGCTCCCCACGTCTATATAAGTCTAAAGAACCTATTTCAGATTTTTATTTGAAAAAAACACAATTTTTAAAGAAGTTTTGGGGCTGCCTGGAGTCCCTTCTTTTTTAGTTATTCATTTTTAACTTCTTCAATAAATGTAGGAATGAAGAAAAAATTACATTCCCACATAGATCTTTGAATTCCTCGCCTTCAATAAAAGTTTCAAAAAATCACGCAAAGTAGTTTAGCCATAGGTACATGCCCAAAATTCCATTTGTCCCCCAAAAGGGCCCTTGGGCCTTTAGGGGTTAAAATGTACACAGTTTGGGAATTTTAGAAATTTTTGTTCCTCTACCCCGGTCAGGCTGGACATCTAGTCTAGTCCGGCCCTTTAATGGAAACTGGCCCTAAGATGAATCTTTATAAGGAAAAACGCTTGGCTAAAATGAAGTAGATGACTGTCCCTGGTGGTTGGGGAGCTATAGAAACTTGTTTAGTTACAATGAATGTTTTCCTTACATGAAAGGAATATGCTATCCGGATACCTTCATTGTATCCAGGCACTACTGTATCCATAAGGACCCCCACAACGCTTAAGGGTTAAGCTTAACTTAACCCCAAACAGAGGAACGTACAAAACTCTAAGCTCCAGCACATTGTTTAATTTCGGCAAATATTTGCCTAAATCTTACCCCAAATATGAGATAGCAAATGATACACTAAGAGATTTCAGTGACATGTTGGATGAAATCGCCACATCCCTACTTGTGCTAAAACCTAATTTACCATATTTTGTATGAAAGTAACTCATATTAGTAGTTTTTTTGAATGAACCTCTGCAAATCATTCATTTGTTCTAATTTTAGCTAAATTTTCTTTACTTGCCTGCATTCTAGGGTGCGGGACTGCGGGTCGCTCTGCCCTGACGAAAACTAAAATTAAGCCCTGCTCGAGCGCCATCGGACCCAGCCTCTTACGGGGTCCCGTAGGCATGCCATTTGGCAAACTCCCATACGCTAGAAAGCCGTAAGCACGAGGCTGTCATTAGAGCATATCCATTAGTGCAAGCCTGCATCTCCGGCAGAATTGGTTTTTGCCGGTCACCGAAAAATGGACAGCCGGGAATTCGATCCGGGTACTACACCCGCCCGGTCCAGCTTTTTCAAGGTTCAGCAAGTACCAGGCAATTCCAGTCAGAGGCGCACAGTTTCCCATCTCTGCTGAGTATTCTTTTCAATTTTTGCAAGGGTTTCAGCTGAACATTGTTTTTGCCTATTGAAGTGCTGCTCTCTTTTGGCAGCTTTGTATCACTCCGTGTTGATGCTTGGAATCAATCATTGTAATTTAGAATCAGTCTATTAACCCCTAAAGCACTAAGCTCAATTTTTCACCAAAATTGTTCCAAAACTGACACTCTAGTGCAAGTACCAAATTTTAGAAAAAAGAAGTCTTTTTGACAAACATAATTGTAAGATCTTGTACTACACTAGTGTCAAAAGATATAAACAATAGTTCAGGTTTTTCTACCATGTAGATTTTAGATAATTGAGTTTGAACTGACAAAAAGCTATTTTTTGTCTCTGCAAAAATCCGGGCAGCTGCACTTCACAAGGTCATATTTGTATGAAAAAAACTCCAAAATGGTTGTCATTTTTGGATTTGTTCTTCAAAACAAGTTGGGTACACATTTGAAAATTTTCAAATCATTTGGGATTGTAAAATACATGGAAAAAGAATAGTAAGCAAAAAGAAGTAGAGAATGATTTAAACCACTCAATTGTTAAGAACTTAATTATGGAAATGAAAAATTCCAATCCCAATGGCTGTAAACTTGTAATGTTGTGATAAACAATCTACATCTTTTGGTTTTGTTTTTTTTCTAAAATATTGAAAATTGAGTAAATTAATGGACTTCAAAGTTTATTTTAGAGTAACAAAATCCATAACTACCCGCAAACAAAAACTCCTCATAACTTTCATCTCATTGTTTGAAATCAAATGATTCAAAGCTCCCATGTATAAAAAATCTAGAGAACCAATTCCAAATTTTTATTTTTAAACATGTAATTTTTAAAGAAAATTTTTGGGCTGCCCAACTTGTCCCTCTTCTCCTAGTTTTTATAAATTCTTGCATAACTTCTTTGTTGAATGTCATAATGAAGAAAAAATTAGATGACCACAAAGATCTTTGAATTCCCCATCCATTAGAGGAAATATGAGCTCAAGAGAAGGCCCCTATACCTTGACAAACCACTCTATTTGTTGAGGTAGGAGAAGCATAGGTAAGGTACTTACACAAGTGTCTCTACCTTGTGTGAAGTACTCAAATGTACCATGGTACATAACAAAAGGATTGATGATGGAAAATAATATTGTAACATGACAATGACAAATGCAAGGACCTTTAGTGGGACACAAGAATAAATTGGGACTAGAATTCCCAATCAAACAAGGACACTCATTGAAGAAAAAGCATATGCTATTGTAAAAGAAATTACTCTCATAAAGTACTTTTAAGTGGGTATAGGGTATTAGTCTCTTTTTATTTGAAAATGGATATTACATTTAAATGCTTTTGACCTCTCCAACCACTTCCCATAGGGGCCTTCTCTTGAGCTCATTTTTCCTCTAATGTTCAATAAAAGTTTCAAAAAATCACACATAGTAGCCTCTCCAAAGGTACATGCCCAAAATCTCATTTGTCCCCTAAAGAGACAATGGTCCTTTATAGGTTAATAACATATGATAGTTTTTTACTATGAAACAAGGGAATTGATAAATGCAAACCACGGGATTGATATATGCACACATCCTTGAGAGGGTCAATTTTAGATTTCTACCATCAAAAAAGCTGAATTTCAAAATTTTGAATTCAAATTTGTACTCAGAGACCTTGACTTAGTCTAGAACCTTAAAAAGGTTTGCAATTTAACATCCAATGAACAAGCTTAGGTAGGAGGAAAAGTATTACGTTTACTTTTGTTTGTAAAAAATGATAATTTTTTTCATTGAATGATATTCAATTGCAAACTTTTTTACAATTCCAGACTAAATCAAGGTCTACAAGTACAAATATAAATTCAAAATTTCCAAGTTCAGCTTTTTGATGGTAGAAATCTAAAATTTACCCTCCCAAAGGAGTGTCCATATATCAATTCCTAGAAACAATTAAACTCTTATGATGCAAGATGACTTCCGAAATTCAAAGTTTTAAACTTTAGCAAATTATGAAAATCGTATTTTGAACAAAAATACATATACATGGTATGGTATATTTCTTGGATTTGAAAAATTCAAAATCCAATAGCAATAACCCAATTTTGACTATTTTACAAGTACATGGAAATCCAATTTTGACATAGTGATGCTCTGCTTGTACACCAAGGGTTGCATGCGTCTCCAAGTGGATAAGCAGTAAGTCACTAAACGAATTTTAAATGTAAGGCGACCTAATTGTTAAGACAACCACATTGTCAAAGGAATTTCATTGTTAAAGCAACCTAATAGCCTTAATTTATGTACTTGTAGACAAATCAAAATTTTATTATCTTTTTATATTATTTGATACATTCTTACAACGGTTAGTGTATGAAATTGCTTGGTAGCTATACAAACGTTTTGGTTTGAAAATTATTTACATTTTAGTTGGAATCCTTTTATGCAACAAAAAAAATATTGAAAATTTGTTTTGACGTCAGGTTTTTCAAAATAAAGAGACGGACAAAGTAGAAAGCTAAAAACACTATACTTTAAAACAAAATCATTTCAATTTTGAAAACCAAGGTATTCATAGTTGAAGACAAAAAAAAAAATTACTCACGCTAGAATTTGGAGACTTGAATTGCTTTACATTGAGTAATGCAAATACTTCCATATTTTGAAGTTTTAGATTTTTTGAATTCTAAATTGGTTTCAATGTTGGTGACTAGAATGTGATACCTACTTAAGAATTGATACCTTTAAATGAAAATAACAATTGTCGAGAAGTGCTTTTGTTTTTTTGGTTATAAATTGATTTAAAAGGACATGTAAAACATTGATCAGAAGAAAATTGTATCACCTGAAAGTATACTATGATAACATGATTTCTGCAAAAATTGAAGGTGAATTTGTAAAACTATTATGTTTAACTTGAATCAAAGGCCATGGGCTCAAACTAAATCCTCCAAAGGAAAAAACATTGCATAATTTAGAGTTTCTCACATACACCGTAAAATTTCAACGATTCATTAATTTTTTGAAGATTCTAAAGCTATCAAGTAGAGCTGAGAAGAAACATGATACGTTTCAATTGTTAGTTTGAATCATAGATAATGAACAGACATTCATGCAACTATGGAATTTCACTAGGAAATTTATGTATATATATTTTGGATGCACCAACCTTTGGAGATTATTTAATTAGATTTTCTGGAGCCATCATTTAACTCCTCGAAAGTCCTTTTATAACAAATGCAAGAAAAAAGAACTCTTTCCTAAAGATAATATATTTTTCCCTTTGTACGTATTTAGCGCAAGAGTGTGCACTCCATTGCAAGCATTTCTCTTAAGCAAACAAATTACTCATCTCTGCTGAGCGTAAGTAGTTTAGAGTTTAGACAAGGAACTGTGAGGACCAATGAAAAATTTATGAACATATGTTTTAGTTTCAAATTATTAAGTTAGGTTTTGGAGAACTTACTGTTGCAAGGTCTTAGGAAGTGACATTGCTGTGGAAGTCCAGATGCTTCAAAGTTGCGTCGCACATGCAAACTTTTCTTCTCACAGAGAACATCAAGAATGTTATTAAACTTCATACAGCTCGAGCTCAGCAAAACCAACGAAGACAACATTGACAACGACGTGCACGAAATAAACAACAGTAATCTAAATCCCAACTATCTAAACAATTAATAACAATACTCCTAGATCACAAACCACCAAAAATCAATACAAACAGCAATACAATGCATGTTTGAAACATCGGTACAAGCAACAAAATAGTGAAGCAATGCAGTTGGGGTTTCAAACCTTCACAAGCACGAGCACACCAGGAGGGAGTGAATGAGGAAGCGACAAAAGCCATGAAGCACAAAGCGATAAAACCCAGGGAAGCGACAAAAGCCAGAGAGCACAAAACGATGAAACCCAGGTAAGCGGATATGGTGGGGAGAGAAACTAGGTCCCGATGCCGGGCAGTTCGTTCACTCGGCAAAACCTGAAAATTTCTGGAGCACGAAATCCGGTAAACCGATCCCGGGATAATAACGGAGCAGACCCCGCGCGGGTGGGTACAGGAAATAGCTCCGATGCTTGCGAGACCGGCAGTTCCCCGCTGCCGGCCGCTTTTTAGCGGACGGGTAAAGATGCCCTTCGAGTATATCTACCTGGTTCCATCCACTCCCTATTTCTGTGCATTGGCCATTGGGTATTTGGGTGCCCTACTGCCCCCTTTCCGGGGATTATTTATTTGGTTCTCCATTGGTTGAGCAACACGCACCAGGTAAGGGAAAAAGGAATAGAACCGTCCGTGTTTGCATGTTCACCTGTAAAGTTGGCTAATTTTAGTAAATCTCAGTCTCTCATCCAAACTATAGAGGAGCTCATGTTTCTTTGAAGGTTGGGCCACATTAACCCCTAGAGGACCACTTGTCCTACGGGGGACAAATGGGATTTTAGGCATGTACTTATGGCTAAACTACTTTGGATAATTTTTTTAAATTTTTATGGAAGATGGAGAATTGAAAGACTTGTGTGGGCATTTAATTTTTTCCTCATTCCAACATTTATTGAAAAAGTTAAAAATTAATTTTTGAGAATTTTTGTTTGGCAGGTAGCCCAAAAACTTCTTTAAAAATTGCATTTTTTTAAAAATAAAAATTGAGGTTAGTTCTTTAGAATTACGTATATGTGGGAAGCTTTGAATCATTCAACTCCAATTGATGAGATGAAAGTTATGAGAAGTTTTAGTTTGCGGGTAGGCATAATGTTGAGATTTTCCACACCTATCCGCAAACTAAAACTTCTCATAACTTTCACCTCATCAATTAGAATTGAATGATTCAAAGCTTCCCACATATATGTAAGTCTAAAGAACTAATCTCAAATTTGTATTTTAAAATAACGCAACTTATAAAGAAGTTTTTGGGCTGCTCGCCAAACAAGAATTGCCATAAATTCCTTTTTAACTTCTTCAATACATGTTGGAATGAGGAAAAAATTAGATGCCCTCACAAATCTTTGAATTCCGCATCTTCTATAAAAGTTTCAAAAAATTACACAAAGTAGTTTAGCCATAAGTACATGCCCAAAATCCCATTTGTCCCTTATAGGGACAAGTGGTCCTTTAGGGGTTAAACCCTAAACATCCAGGAGGACGTTTTTTGTCCTTTCACTCTGAAAAAAGATTTTGTAGCCTAGAGCAAAATTGTTTTTCATCTAGTTTTTTTCCAAAAGTGATCATAAACACGTAGTGTATCATGGAAGGAAAAAAAATTCATCAAATAAGCCCATATTTTTAAACACGCCAAGTTGTGAGAAAATTCAAAATCACGGTGTTAGGTTCCAAGCTACCCTTATTGCAATATTCATGTGATCAATTAGCACTTTTTACTTTTGCAATTTTTTGAAGTAATGTTATTGGTGCCCATCTGCAAAAACACTATTAAAGACACTCTTGAAGCTACAGTTGGGCAGATCACGGTGACCTAGCAGACACTTAACCCCCAAAGGAATATGGCCTTTATTTTGTCAAAAGACACTCAAAATTGCCACTTCTATGGCAAAAAATAAAAAAGTTTGAAAATTGGTCTTTTTGCATATCTGATCATAGGATCTTGTACTAGACTAGTATGAGAATGTGTCATACAAAACTCAAGAACTTTGACCGCAAATATTGGAAGATATTTGCATTCAAAGTGTAAAAAACAAGGTATTTTGCACCTTGCATGACTAAATTATTTAACTATGAACCTTTTTAACTTAAAATTTTTGCACCATAGAGTTTGGAGCTTTATTTTTTTGTGGTGGGAAGTTGAGTTGGGAATCTTGGGAAAAAAATTAAAACAAAAACTACTAGATTTTCATTCTTAAAAAAAACATTAGATAGAAGAAGGTATGAAGTTGAGCAAAAACCTAAATTGTTAATAACCATGCAATGCAATTGAAATGCAATAATCCCAATGGCAAGATTGTTCTAGAAAGCAAACTTCACCCTTTTTGACAATTTTTATTGAAAAAATGTTAAACTTGCATTCAAAAATGAAGTTTATAAGTTATTTTTTCAAGAAGATGCTTAATTTGCCCAAAAAACAAGATTGTCCATAACTTTCTCACAACTAGTCCAAATGGAATGAACCAAAGCTCCAGATGTAGACAAAGATATAATCTATGAGAAGAAAAACTAAAAAAATCTTTCAAGTTTTTTGTAAAAAAAGAATTTGCTGCCTGAACTCCCCAAATTTGTGCTTATTTGGGCATAACTTTTGCTCCCTGGCATCTATTGGAATAAAACTTATATTCCCCAAAAGTTAATGTGTTTTCCTATCTTCAAAAAAGTTTCAAAAAATCAAGACAAAATTTGAGTTTGTAGGTACCTACCTGAAATCCCATTTGTCCCCCTGTAGGAACAATGGTCCTTTAGGGGTTCAGGGTTAAATAAAAACACTGTTTCAAAATGATGTTTTGTGAAAAAAAAGTGGTAGTATGAACTTCTTTGAGTAAACATAGATTCCTTAACCCCTAAATGCCTAAGGCATTTTTTGAGCTTCTACAAATTTGTTTCAACTTGAACAAAAATGCAACATTTTAATAAGATGTATCAAGTTCTTCTTAAATGTAACTGAACAAATTCAAACTAGATATGTTAGAGGTTACATAGGAAAAAAGACACAATGATACCATTTGGATTGAAAGATTATAATGTTTGGTCATGAGGGTGTCAAAACTACAAAAATAACTTGGAGCCTTTGAATCCTCTTTTCACATGTTGGATCTAAAAAAATGGTCACCAAAAAAATTCAAGGTTAAAGGAAATAACATACATAACCCCACTCACTTTATAGCTTTTCAAAATTTCTTTTACAATTTTTTCAAAATCTCTTTTACAATTTTTTCAAATGAATTTTTAGAGTAAATTTTTCTCCAAGATCTAATGTATTTGAGGCTCATTTCCAAGAGCTCTCAACACTAGAGAAAGTCAAGACCCTTGAACAAAATCTTGAATAGAAAACTCATAATTAATCATTTTCAAAATCAAATTGTTGATCCTAAAACTAAATTTCACAAAGAACAAATCCAAAATAGAAACTACTAAAAATAGAAAATTAATTAGGTTTATTGAACTTCAGAGTATTGCTGACACCAAAGTTTGATGCCACAAGCATCTAGGGGTTAACCTTAATTCCTTAAATTTTTACTCTCTTATTCATGTTTTGTTTGAAACCGATGGTTTTGAGTTTTTAGAAATTTGTTGTTTCCCACTACAGTATTGTCCTTGAATGGTGGAGAGGTTAACTTTAATAATACAAGGCATGAAAGTTTGAGCAAAGTGGTTGTCCCTCAATACTCTAGAGATATATATTACTTCTTCATCTATTCTAGATAGACTGCTTTGAAGCAGTAGACCAAGCCCTGGCCCTATTCATCCAGGCGGGGGCAATGAGAATACCTTTTCATGGGGGTTGGAGGGGTCTAGCCTAGACGTCTAGCCTCCGATTTTGCAAAAGTCAAACTACATCCCTGGAGTGCCTAAATCCAAAATTGGAGGTTACTTTCTAAACTCTATGCACCGTGAAGATTTGAGATTTTTTTTTGTTGTTTTGTCTGTGGTCAACCTAGATGGGTCTCCGGTTCCGATTACCCATGGCAAGGTACCTTGAGGGGGTTAGTTCACCCTGGCCAACTCCAGGAGTTCGTGTTGCTCGACCAATGAAAGCTCATAATAAAAAGGGAAAATTTGAGAAATACCCCTATATTTTTCCGTAATCTAAAAAATACCCGCATAAGTTTCAAAATTGTAAAAATACCCATGTGAACAACAACACCGTTATTTCAAATCCATGCCTATATTTCACACCTTAGTTTTATAGGCTATGGGATTTGTTTTATCTGTAATCTTGAAATAAACTGAGCGCTTTGGTTTTGTTCTTTGTAGGTGTGATCTAAAATGATTGTGGGGTAAGTGGTATTGAAAATGAAAGCACACGGAATATTTTTTATGTGATAGTTGGACACTTGCTTTTTGAGGTCTTTTGAACAATTAACAAATCTTGTGGCAATATGAACTTTTGCAGGACGATATGTTTGTTTGAAACTCAACAACATTGTTGTAGTTTCACAGAGGTGCTTTTTGCAATTTCAAAACTTACAGAAATATTTTTCAGATTACGGCAAAATATAGGGATATTTCTCAAAATTTCCCTAGTAAAAACCCCTTCTGTAAAAGTAGGGGTGCTTTGTGGAAGGGAGAGTTTGGAGGTGCGGCCGGGGGGGGGGGGGGGGGGGGGGTCTTGAGGGGGCAGGGAACGAGGGGCAACCGTCAGAGGTCGCTAAGCGGACGAGTGGACGGAGGCGACAGATCCGTCCATGCAATTCGTTTGCCTCGCTTCCACGTACTCAGCGTGGGCCTCCCATTCCATAAGTCCCATTCCCCTGGAACGATCAGGCTGAGCTGAGCTGGGTTGACACATGCCATGCCTCATGCCCCCCTGCCCTCTGGCTGGTCGAGGCCGCCCCTTCCGGTTTGGAAGAGCCAGGCCCCTCTGGGGGCAGTTTCATTCATCCGCCCCCCCCCCGCAGTGATGGCCCTCTTGGATTAGGTGAAAGTCCCTTTTTATGGCACTCTGCACTTTGGAACATCTCCACTAAAGCCCCTTTTGCACCCAACACTATGAAAAATGCAGTAAGGTAGGAGCACCCATAAACATCAAACTAAGGGTTTTGAACATCATGACTATTAATAAACAACTAATAAATTATGAGATCCTAATAGAAAAAAAATGAGTTTGAACTTTCGAATGTATTATTTGGATACTGTGAGAATAAGTTGTGAATTTTTAAAAAGCAAACTGCCATTGCACCCATAACCAATTTTAAGATTCCATGTTCACATGTTGTACATTCTTGTCATTACATCTATTCACTTCCACATATTTTTCAAGATTTCAGAGGTGACGGATATGGAGACATTGACGCTTATGGGTGTTCCTACCTTACTAGACATTAGTACTGGTGGGCTTAAAAAACCTAGTATGTGTTCACTTGGTTTTGATTTTGAAACTAAATATTCTGAGGGATTTTTTGTTTCAAGTTCACACTATAGTTTTACATAAAGCAATGTTAACAACTAACTTAACCGTGTGTCCTCCCCACCTCCATAACACTCCATCCATGATCCTAAAATCTATGTTTTTGTAAATTGTTACAAAACACTCAACAATTGTGAGTGTTAAAAAATGCCACCATGGACTCCACGTCATTTTTAGTGCTCCGTAGTACTCCAAGTGTGAATGCTAAGGCTCATAGCACCCCTTTTTAACTCTCTAGTTTGCTCCATAACACTGAATGTGAAAGGGCCATAAGAGCGTCTCTTGCAACCCTCCAAATGTATAGGCCCCTCTATAATCCGGATGAAAAGCAATAAATTTTAGCGGTGTCAACCTCTAAGGTAACCTTACCCATACCCGATCCTTCCCCAATTCCGACCCCTTTGTACCCATGGAGTTCAGAAATGAAATGAACACCTTGGGTACATAGGATCAAAATTGGATAAGACTTTTTAAAGAGTCAGGTATGGGGAGGGTTACCTTACATTTACCTTCCCCTTTCAAATATGACTTATTTGAAAGGGTCTCTAAACCCTCTACAAGCTATATTTTCTTGTGGTCATAGCTTACTGTATTACTTTTGAAAATTGTATGACTTGTGATTGGTTGGCATTATACTTAGCAGGCTGGATTGTTGGGATACAAGTGGCCATTCCCTCTAAAACAGATAGAGAAGAATTGAAGGGACCTGGACAGTTCGAAGATTGGAGGGTGAGATGCTGTAACGGAAGACTCCTCGCTACCACTAAAGGAAATTTTTTTTGTTAAACTTTGTGGGGTTCATACTAGTGTCATAGTTGGTTATGGACTTCGAAAAGGCAAATGTTGAGTACACATGTCCACGCTGATAGGAGGATATTTGAACTTCATGCATATATATTCTTGAACTAATTTTTCCAAGTACAAACTTGCTGTTTACTGAGATATCTCCTCATGCGGTTTGTCAGAGGTTCGTTTTCACTTAGGTTCGTGTCATGCTAAAAATCTTGATTCATGGACTTTGGTCTGTTTAGGATTAAACGTCATATTCATTAATTTGGGACTAAACGCCCATTTTGGGAATAAACTAGGTTTAAGGTAATCATCTTAAATCAAGTTTTAGGTTTAAGCATTGTTTTTTTGGGTACACGTGCCCTCACCTGAGAGGAGGAATTTGTGAGAGACAAAATCTTAATGGCTCAAATAGAATCTGATACCTTTGAATCTGGTGTTTAAATGGTTTAAGATAAATTTTTGATTTTAAAGTGAAGTACAATTTGGGAATTGTGTTTCCCCAATTTAACAAATATGGCCTTTTAGTTGTATATGGCATGTTGTACCCCATTTTGCAACATTTTCCAAGTCCTCGTTCAACTCTAAGTCTTACATCTCAAGGGTGAAAATAGTTATGAAAAAAATCGGTTGCATGTACTATGTAGTAAAATTATTTGCTCTTAGTTTCCAAGCTAGGGTATAGTTTTTGGTAGATCCAACTTTCGAAACAAAGTTCCAATTTGTGAGGACCAAAACTGCCAATAAGTGTTGTCATGCAAGGTATACTAAATCTACTAAAAATTTGAAACTTCAATATGAAGTTATAAGTTCCAAATTCAATTAGCTTTCTAAAGTTCAACAGAATTTGGAACTTAAGAGTTAGTAAACATTGCCATTTAGTTGTTGAGTTATTTGTTTCCTCCACCAGGACAACTGTGCAAAAGTGCATAAAGATATTGTAAAAAAATCGTTTTTTTTCTTTGAAGCATATTGCTAAATGTAGTAGATAAAGTGTTTTTCCTAAAATTGTTGGCTCTTCCGAAAACTAATTAATCAAAGGGGCTAGATTTTTGACAATAAACTTCAACATCACAAGTGCAATTTGTAACCTACGATTCGATGTGGATGTTTTTGGCAAAGTACTTTCGCACTCCACATATGATTGAGTATTTTCTAAACAAAAATCAAACAAATAAAATCTTAAGAAAAAAAAAAGAGCATAAAAGGTGAGGTAGAGTATATGATATTTTCTTTTTGGAGGCAAGTTTCGGTTTTTTCTTAGAGATTTCAGACTCCAAACCATTAAACAATAGAACTACTAGAATACTGCATCAATCCCACTTTTATTCACTGTATACTTTGGATTTGTCGTGGAAGCACAGTTACCTTTAGCTTATCTTACCTTGTATATCCACTTGACTATATATATATATATATCATGATTCAGAATATAAATTGAAACCACATAACTTTATTTATAACTTTGAATTGTGATGGATTGATTGTATTACTTGAAGTTGGAATAACATGAGCCTAAGTGCTTTAAATGCACTTTTGGTTTATTTAAAGATCTAAATATGTATTATTGTATAAGAAAGTAATTTCAACACGTGAAATTACCAAAATATTCTCACAAATGCAAAATTAAGTATCCCAAAATCGGCTTTGGGAAAGAATTCAATTTTCCCAAATTAACAAATATTGTGTTATTCACACCAAGTGTAAAAATATAAGTAAGTATAAACGTGAACCTCCTAAGGTGAGGGAAAGTTCTGTACGTACCCATCGAAGAATAAACATGAACTGAACACAACCTTGTTTGCTTGTTCACACTAAAGATGGATATTGCTTTGCAAGTCAGCTACAATTATGCCGCTTTTGCAGCACTCAACACCATATTCATTAAATTGGGAATTTTGTAACAATTTGGGACTAAGGTGACCACCTTAAACTAAGCATTAGGGTATAATTTGGGAATCTGATTTTCCCAATTTAATGAATATGGCGTTACTCATGTCATGCTCAAACCAAGAGACAAAGTTAAATCATAAAATTGGTAATAGATGCAATAATGTTTAATCATCTAAGGTAAAAATACCATAAACAATAACCTCCTCTACTTGGAGGAGTTGGCTGTTCTAAAATCAACAATAATTGACTTTGAATTTTTTTTTGAAATATTCTAAAAGGATGCTATTTTCTCACATTTGATTGGTTCACACATGTTTTGGAACAAAGTTCTAAAGGTAATCATTTAAAGTACACCTATGAAATGAGAATAGGTCAAAATCAAGACTCCACATTTATATTGCATAAGATATTCATGATTCATTATTGAGTATTATTTTTTATTATTTATGATTTTTTGCACTCTTCCTTATCCTTGTTTCTGCACAGTTTGAGCTTAGTTTCTCAAGAAATTCACCATATCTCATAGTCTAAAGTGGTTTATTTAACCGTTTATGGTATTTCTACCTTAGGAGCAAACAGATTCCACAATAAAAAGTACAAAGAGCCCATCCCTCCCTTGGAGTATTGTAAAGATTTTGTCTCTATTAAAGCAAAACATAACCTTCGAGAGTTTAAGATACATCTCAAGTTCCCTGTCACATACCATATGGGACATTTGATCCAGGTTTAAATTAAGGGAAATTTTTATGGATACTCTTGAAGTTTGCAATATTTGTATAGATATCCTTGATTTTTCAGAAATTGCACAAATATCTTTGAAGCATAGGTTTTAGGCGTTGTTCTATTGTGTATGTCACTTTTTTCTCCCTTGTGTGCACGCTGCTTTTATCTGTTTTGTTGCACTCCTTGTTTTAACCCTTGAATGTTGTTGCATCCATTTTGTGGCTTCTGGATGACTAAAAAGTGCTTTGCAAGGGGAATAACACTGTTTTTCATCTAAGATTCTATTGGGATACAAATAGTGCAATTTAGAGCATGTAGATAGATAGCTTTTAAATGCATAATGTTCACAAAAGGGTCCCACTTGCCAATTGAGTAGTAAAGATGCACCAATGTGTAGTGCATTTTGAATTTTGAGGATCTTTTTACCAATACTCAATATGAGTTATTAAGATGATGTGTTTTTAGTTGAGCATAACTAGCATTTGAAAGTTTACCAAATCTAGTTTCTCCTTGTACTTTAATATTTTGAAAAAATTTAAGTTTTGAAATTTTCATTATTGTCACAATTTGAGTACATATTACCATGGAATAGTTACTTTTTCTAATTTTAGCAACATGGGAAGAAAAATTCCATCATGATGATCTTCTCCATGATTCACATCCATGATAAAAAATTTGGCATAATTGAATACATTTTGTAATTAATATGAGTTTCTTTAGCATTTGCTTCAAAAAATTACAATAATTTCAAAATTTCACCAAAATTTATGAACATTGTTTAGACATGCAGTATGCACATACCTTCTACTAAAATTAAAATATTGAATTTTGATGTTGATTACATTGCCAAAATAACTCTTAGAAGATGATTGCAATTCCATGGAAAATCTATGCTCAGGGAGATCACTTAGTGTATCCATAGCTAACCACATGAGTTAAGTGATTTTTGTTCCCCTATTTACTTTTAAATGAATTGTGATCTAAACCTATAATTTTGAGTGTTGTTTAATCATGAATATAGCATTATGTTGCCAGAATCTTCAGTTCAAATAATTTATCAAATAATTTCTAGAGAAGGTTGAAAAATGAACTAAAATAACATGTTTTTCAACTCAAATATTTATAGAGAACACATTTATATGACCATTGCATTGATATTCAAGAAATATAAACTTTCAATAGAGCCTCATTTTGAGAATTTTTTGTGTATTTTTGAAACAATTTTTTCTTATACAAGATAGGGATGTGATTTGTGTGAAAGTTATTTTGAGCTCTGTTGTGTATTAATTTACTTCAAATTTTTTAACTAATTATAACTTATAAATAAAATTACCATCAATTCAAAACGTAAACTACCAAAGTACGGAGTATCTACTAATATTTTCTTCTTTTTCTTTTATTTAAGTTTTAGAACATAAGATAGGGGGCCCAAAATCTTAAAGCACCTGGTTTTTAATGAACCCTCTAAGTGATCTCCCCAAGAATCCATGGTTGTAAGCTTGACCTTTAAGGGTTAACATTGGTCATGAAAGGAGTAGTGTGCGTAATAAAACAAATGCTTGAAAATTATGTACCAAGGGTATTTGTGTAATTTCCAAAAAACCGAATATGGCAAACTTCAGGAGTATTCATGAAATTTTCTCTAAATTAAAAACCTTGGTGCAGACCCTAAACATCAGAATTTTTTTTTTTTGAAGTCTCAAGCTCACGAATTTTGTGTTTCCTCCTGTAGTGTGAATGCACACTAAGCATTGCCAAAATACCCTCTCCAGTTTCTAGCATTCAGGGTCACACAGCACGTGTATCTACAGTACCGGAACGGTACATTATTAAATTGTCAAAAATTATGAAGAAACTGTTAGTTGAGAACCATCACAGTCAAACTTTATGTTGATGAGAGCATTATTCTCAGTGTTCCCTGGAATTAGGCCTCAAGGATGACAATAATAACATGCAAAAGGATTGTAGTCCTTTTATTTTTGACTTCCCTAGGAATACCGTAACCCATGATAAGGTACCACCAGAATGCAAGTGCTGACTTGTAGTCTGTGGAAGATAAGTTCGATGGTTCCTGTTTTAAATCATAAAATTTTCAAAGGAAAAGCTACTCACCGACATACTGCACTCACTTCATTAATATATACACTAAAATATTGCGTTTAGGTTGCCCCACATTAATTTCTCGACATTTCACATTATATAAATATTTACAGATGCTACAATATCTTTTATCAAAAATTATTGCGTTAAGCACTCTGCAGCCTGTCACTGTAGAAACTAAGTTGGAGTTACAGAACATAATCAAGCAGCTCCCACTCGCTTGGCACCGCTCCCGTTCGTCGGCATTGCTCTTGCTTGTCGGCACCGCTCCCACTTGCCTGGCACTGCTCCCGCTCGTTGACACTGTGAGAAAGCAGTTTTGGCACGATTTTCACTACTAGAAAAGGGTCATTTTATGACTAGTGCGTATGACTCAAAATTGTCATCCAAAATGAGTCATATTTTGGAGAGTCATATAATAGAGTCATATATAGTGTAAATTGTATGCTCTCCAAAATATGACTCATTTTGAATGACAATTTTGAGTCATATGCACTAGTCATAAAATGACCCTTTTCTAGTAGTGTTTTGACACAATTTTTTTTTTGTGGGCTGCCCGCGTGTTTAATGCAGCAGAACACCCTCACATGAGGGCGTCCTGCGATGTGAGGGCCCGGCCGAGGGCGGGAGCCCGAGCCCAAGTAGCAAGGCCCTCACATCACGGGATGCCTGCGTGTGAGAATGTCCCACTATACAACAAACCATTTTTAGATAGCCTATCAACAACAATGAAGCAACAAAAAGACAAACTAGTGACTTCCAAATCACAAACTATGTGAAATCTAAATATTTAGTGAGTTGCATGTGCCTTCAAGTGGCCAAGTGATGAGTCATGAGGTAACTTACTCGGGTAAGGCAATCTAGTTGCCAAGGCAACCTAATTGCCAAGGCAACCTAATTGCAATATTCAGTGTAAGTATTGCAATTAGGTTGCCTTCCCCTAGAAATTAAATACCTCTTGCCTCATTGCTTGGTCTTTTGGAGGGTGTATGCAACTCTCTAAATATCATGATTTCATATGGTTCACAATTTAGACGTTGTTAATTTGTTTTTCTGCAATTTCATTGTAATTGTAAGGTTTTTTCAATTATTAATTACAATAATTATTGGTGATTTTTTTGTAGCATCATAAGTTTTTATATAGTGTAAAAGATGAAGACATTAGTATAGGGCAATCTAAATGCACTTTTTAATGTACATTAGATTGTATTTTTAGGTTGCCTCAACAATTAGGTTGCCTTATTTGGAAAAGTTACCTCCACTCAGTACTTGGTCACTTGGAGGCACATCCAACTCTTCAGATATTAGGATTTCACATGGTTTACGACTTGAACATTGTTAAGTTGTTTTTTTACAACTTAGTTGTTGTTATCAAGCCCTTAAAAAATAGTTTATTGCAATGAATATTGATAAAAATTATTGTAGTATTAATGAATATTTATGTAGTGTGAAATGTCAAAAAATTAGTGCTGAGCAACGTAAATGCACTAAGATAGGAGCACTTATAAGCTTTAGTTTAAGGGTTTTGAACACGATGAGTATTAATAAACAGCTAGCAAATTACAAGATCCTATTAGGAACAAAAAAATAATAAGTTTGCACTTCAAATGTATTATTTGGATCCTGTGAGAATAAGTTGTGAATTTTTAGATATCAAACTGACATTGCACCCATAACCAACACTAAAGTTTCATGTTTACATGTTGTACATCCTTGTAATTTCATCTATTCATTTCCACAGATTTTCAGACGTGACAGTTATGCGGACACTAACACTTATGGGTGCTCCTACCTTCTTATATAGTGATAGAAATGATGAGCAGAAATGGACCAATCAAACGACGACGATATCCAGGCGATGACGTCATCGTCGTCTTGGATGAAGTTTCGGAGTGGCGGAGAAATCGGGCGGGCAAGGGGGCGCCCCACCGGAAGGGCCGGTGGCTGGCGACCGTGGAAGTAGGCAGCCGGCGTCCCAGAGCACTTCAACAGTCAAGCTTTAGCACCAGCTGCCCCCTCCCTCCCCTTTTGAACTTCTTGTCATTCACCCGTCTTGTTTCCATACGTTTCGTGCGCATTTTGACTTAATGCAGCGCCACGACTGCCTCCTCAATTCATTTCCCTAATCCATTCCGTTGTGCCAGAACGACGGTGAATCAATTCTTTGCTCTTTGACACTTTCGCATTTGGAGAAAGACGAAGCGAATATTTCCTGCGATCAGTCACCGCGAGCTTAATACCGAGCACCGGTGTCATTGAAGCGGTTCGATTGAAGCAGAGAGTGCACTTGCAGTGTTTTCTGCATCTCGTGTTTGGTTAATGAGAGTTTAATCACGATTTGGAGATGTGAGAGTAGATTTCAAGAAGCGTTTGAGCCGGCGTTCCAGTCGCTGTGCAGGCGGGAGAGAACTCAAGGCTAGGGGAAGTCGAAGCGCTTTTCAGACGTTGATATGTGGAAGACAGTGAGCGGAGAGCAGATTCTGTTGTGTCAGAACGACGGTGATTCTTTTGCCCTTTGAGACTTTCGCATTTGGAGAAGGACGAAGCGAATATTTCCTGTGATCATCCACCGCGAGCTTAGTACCGAGCACCGGTGTTGACAACGGTGTCATTTGGAAGCGGTTCGATTGAAGCAGAGAGTGCACTTGCCAGTGTTCTCTGCATCTCGCGTTTGGTTAATGAGAGTGTAATCAAGATTTGGATTTGTGAGAGTAGATTTCAAGAAGTGTTTGAGCCTTCCAGTCGCTGTGCAGGCGAGAGAGAACTCAAGGCTGGAGGAAGTTGAAGCGCTTTTCAGACGTTGATATGTGGAAGAGCGTGAGCGGAGAGCAGTTCGATTGAAGCAGAGAGTGCACTCGCCAGTGTTTTCTGCACGTCGCGTTTGGTTAATGAGAGTGTAATCAAGATTTGGATATGTGTGAGTAGATTGAAGCGTTGAGCCGGCGTTCCAGTCGCTGTCAGGCTAGAGGAAGTTGAATCGCTTATCAGACGTTGATATGTGGAAGAGCGTGAGCGGAGAGCAGTTTTCTTGAAAAGAGCGTGGAAGGCGAAACAGCTGAAGGCGCGCGGCTGTGATCTTCTTGCAAGTGGATAGAGTAGGTACCTCAGCGGCGGTGTCAGGCCGAATGAGTGTGGCGAAGGGTCCTTACACGTAGTTATTTTCCTGTGGAGTTTCGCAATATCATTGGTATGTGTCTGTATACGAAGCGGTGTCGACTCGCCAGCCAACCAAGACGTTCGCACCACAGGGTTAGAAGGTACGGGATCTTCGTTTGAAATATCGACATACAAGCGGTGGTGTTAATTCATTGCCTACATGGCTACATGGTTGTAGATAACCAGCAATGAATATGCAGCGTGTGTTGAATTTGTTCATAGTAGGAATAATGGCACACGGTTTAAGAACACTGTAGGGTTTCGGAGAGTTCTAGGCGTAAAAATATCATGCCAACCTTAATGAGGCCTTTCAAGAATAAGCTTACTGGCTGAACTGAGCCTCACGGACAGCTGAACTGGTACGTTAACTTATACTTGTTCAGAGCCTGCATCTTTCTATACCCGGCAATCCTGCTAATCACGTGCGTGGCCGTTTAGAATGAGCAAGAAAGTTGGAATTAAGTGGCGGTCTTGTGCACGTCATTTTCCTCGCAGTAATTGCTGGTATCGAGAAACGGTAAAGTCATAGTCATTCTGACACGTATTAATGCAGCAAGGCCGCTAATATTTTGAGGTGTTGAATCCTGTGACAGCGTCCAGCGTTAATCATGCACTTTCCTCTCTTTGTTTTATCTAGCAGCGTAATGAACCAGTAGATTCGATATTACGATTCTCGGTTCCTAGTTCTGAGACTGATTTTCTGGAACTTCAGATAGACCTTTCTGCCGAATATGGCACTGAACTCGTGCACAGTACATGCCTCAATGCGAACTGCGGATTCACGGTTTTGTTTGTTAGGATTTTTGTACGTCGAGATAACGCTGCGAGGATCCGGCACGTAATTTAGCTGTTTGGTATGCACAGTGATGGTTTTCAGGGTCACGAGTATTGCCCTGCTTAAGGTGTTCCACTTGTGTACGATGCCTCCCACCTCTCTGCTTTAGTATGTTTCAGCCTTCCAGAAGTGCAGGAGAAAAGATGTAGAACGTGATCATTTCTTTTCGGGTGTATCAGATAATTTCGTTTGTGTGAGGGCAGAAATAGTCTGATACCTGTGAGGTGTTTTACAAATTGTGAGAAAAACAGAAACTGTTCGGTCATGGGCTGAGTAGGTACTATAAGTGTTGTGTTAGTACTTTGAGTGAACATTCCGTGTGCTAAAGCGACAAGGTCAGCGAATTAAGATCCAGACGTTTGATTGTCCATCACTGATGATTTCTGTTTTGAGATGCAAAGAACTAATTTTCGTGATAGTCCTCATTCGGTCATTCCCTAATTGCATCATCTTTTTACACTTGAACAACTTCTTTGATGATCAAGTTTCTGATTGTTACCAATTGAACATGAGTGTGAAATGACGACTCTGCTTCTTGTGATCTGTGTTTCTTAGAGAGAAGCTGCATGTCGTTTAAAGAAACCATCGTCAATAGTATCTTCCTCGGGGAAGGAATGGTTATAAATAACGCTGTCTGTTATTTTCTCTACCTGACTTTGGGATAAACTGTATCTAACCTGCGTTGATGCTCTGGTGTGCAGGGAGGAAACGGGCTACCGTGTGGTTTAATTGCTTTAGATTTCCAGTGCATTGAATATCCACTCGACAATCATCTCAAAAACCAAAGGAAGTTGAAGAATAAAGGACGAAATCAGGACGCAGAATATTATTTAGTGGCCTCTTGCAAAATGAGTTGCAATGGTTGTCGTGTATTGCGTAAAGGTTGCAGCGACACCTGTGTTCTACGTCCTTGTCTTCAGTGGATTGAGAGCTCGGAAGCTCAAGGGTATGCCACTGTATTCGTGGCCAAGTTCTTCGGTCGCGCAGGACTAATGGGCTTTATCAGCGCCGCACCAGATAACCAGCGCCCTGGTATGTGTTGATTCACTTTCGTGCTATTTTGCAACCATTGTTTGAGAAGGGATACTTAATATTTTTTAGTCAATACGTAGTGACATCTTCTGAAATGAACGACTCGGGTTAAGTTCTCCTTAATCCTATAGCTCAACCTACGTGTTTTGTGATTTTCAACTTACTACCAAGTCGAAACCCGTATATCATTTTCTTACTTCATAACACCAGTTGAAAGTAACCGTGGTTAATTGTTTTTTTCTGGTGTTCAGCATTGTTTCAGTCTCTTCTTTACGAGGCATGTGGACGAACAGTGAACCCAGTATTTGGCGCAGTGGGTCTCCTTTGGAACGGGAATTGGCAAATCTGTCAGGCGGCTGTAGACACAGTTCTGAAAGGCGGTCAACTTCGCCCTCGGTCACCCTCCAGTTGCTTGCCTGCAAACTTGAGTTCTTCTGCACCATTTACTCCAGCACTTGCTACATGTGGGAATCTCCCCATCCCTATAGTTGGCAGAGTTGACGATCTTACTCAAATGGCAATTCCCTTATCATCGAGTGTATCAACAGACAATTCTCTCGATCGAAATGCTATGAATCTTGGTACTGAATCACCTGCGTCTAAGAGCCTGGAGCTTAAAGAGGGTGCATTACGTAGTCATCACAACAGTAACGCTAGGCTTCCGGAAGCCGTAAGAATAGAACCGTTTTCTCTTTGGCAGAAAGATATTAAGCAACGCGATAGCTTGACCCATTTACACATGAGCGCAGATATCCAGAGGGATGGGCTTGGACAAAGCGGTGTGGAATTAGAAGACCTGGCGTGTGCAGCTCCTCGGAGAGTCAGGGCCCGTATGGAAGCAAACGCAGTGCCTTCTTTGGCCTTTGGTGAAAGATTGCACGAGGAGCCAGCTGATGGAGGTGAGCAGCTTGAGCTAGATTTGACCTTGGAAGTGAAGGGAGCCAAGAGGCCTTTTAGCCCTTGTGACTCTGTGAATTCTGAAGGATCTGTCACTAGTCTTGACACGTCGGTTCGTGAACCTTCAAACATTCCCAGCTGGGCACTGGAGACCGCTGGCATGACACCACCCTTTCATAAGCTTCTGCCCCTTCTGCAGTAAGTTGAATAAGAAAGACGTCGGGTATACATCATGCTGGTCTGGAGTCTGGACCCTCGGCCTCCTGTGTTCAGTCGCTCATTTCGACTATGAACAAAGAATTTTCAAGGCTCTTTGTTAAGTCTCAGAGACGAGAATAGCTTCAGCTATCACATTGAATCAAGGAATTCGAGAGGACATCCAGCTCGTGACAACTGACAAGGTTCAATTATTCCTCATGATACAGTACTGTTCAACAACGAAAGTGTAGTTTTGCGCCTCAGTATTCATCAGTTTCAGTTTCTTAGTAAGTGATCTGTGGTTCACCATATTGTAGGAAGTTAGTTAGCCTGCACAATGTCAGATTTTAGTTAGAATGAGTGTGTAGTTTGCGGGAATTTTTAGGGTGGATAACTTGGGACGGACTTTGGACTATACACAACCTTCGAGGAGTATGGGTCCTTCGTTCTGTAGAGATGGTCAGATGGATTATGAAACGACATAAATGGACATGCGTGAAGTTTTGCATCTGAGGATTCTCGTAGTTGGTTCGGTGTATTCAATTCTTCCTACTTGAAAACTAGCAACTCTGCGGCTTGTGGTTGCAAGTATCTGAACAGTGCGACTGGTAAGCCAGAACAGTGGCCGGCCTTTTTGCTAGGTACTCATAGGGGTAGTCACACCTTCGTTCATCCCATTCTCAATCTGGAGCCACGGTGCACTCTCCTTGATTTGCAGAGGTTCTATTTTCTGAAGATTGAGAAGATCTTTTCTTCATCTTCAGAGGAGAAGAATGGACTTAGCAAGCAAATTATTACCAATATGTGTCTCTTTCTTACCTTGCTCTTCTTGCTTTTATCCTACAAGTATTTGATCGAATGTGAAAGCAACTTGTTTTTTTACTGCATTACTATTTTTGAGGTAAACTCATTCTCCCTTCTCGCTTGCTCACAAAATAGGAGTCACACCTTCATGGAGAAGTGCTCCCAGTTTCCCATTGACTCCTATTTTCACTCCACAAGTTCTTATTCTTCACAAAAGTGGAGAAAGTGTAACTGTCCCTATTAGGGGGTTTCATCTATTTCAAAAAAAAACAATGAACAAATGGTCGTGAACAAGTTTTTGTTCACTAGCGAATACACTATGACAACCTCCGGGAGGCCGTCATGGCTTGTTCACATAGTGACTTGCCCACGTTTTTCACGGATCTAATTCACGTGAACAAAATTGCTCATGAATGGCATATTTGAAACCCCCTATTATCAACATGAGCATAGGTAACGCCATATTTGCTAGTTTGGGAAGAAATGCCCATTTTGGGAATAAACTAGGTTTAAGGTGATCACCTTAAACCGCCAAGCTCTAGGTTTCAGCATCGTTTTTTTTGGTACATGTGCCCTCATCCCCTCACCTTAGAGGAGGAATTTGCGAGGGATGAAATCTCAATGGCTCAACCAAATCTGATACCTTTGAATCTGGCCTTAAATGGTTTAAGGAAAAACTCTAAGTTTAAAGTGAAGTAAAACTTGGGAATCTGGTTTTCCCAATTTAATGAATATGGCGTTAAGTGCTCAAACTCCAAAGGTTTATTGCACATAACTTACATGTTGGTTTGATATTTCACTCTTTGATTTTTCACCTGCCAGAATTTGTAAGAGTTTGGATATTTATCATCAGTACATTGAATTCGGGTATTTTGGATTCACATTTGGATCAGAGGTCCTGCTTTATTTCAAGAGCCCCAGACGAGGATGAAACTAAATAACTTCAACATGAGGAGTAGATTATTACTTTTATCCTTGTTTGATTAAAACAGTTGAGATTTACCACCATGGCCTAAGATAAGCTAACTTCAGCATAGAGTCAATTTTGTTGAACTGTTTTGAAATGACAATATTTCATGCACCAAAATTTGTGCCATATATCTTCACAACGGTCTGAACCTCTGATATCTTCACAATGGTGCACTTTTAATTCACACACTACTGTAGTCTGTAGATATGCTTTTTGCGGGATAGGTAAACGTTTTAGGCCCAAGTTGTGTGGTCTAAATTGTGCTGGAATAATTTAACATTCTTAGTTTGGTAAATCTGATGTTTTAAAAAAACAAATTTCCTACACCCCTAAAGTCCGAAGGGTGTTGAAAAAAAAAAAAAAAAAAAAAAAAAAAAAATCCAAAACTGCCACTTTTTGAAGCTTTATTCAAAATTCAAAATAAAAACTTTTTAACTGTATCAAATTGTAATATACAAGTAAGGTAATGACCTTGTGGATTAAAATATTATAACATCATAGTTCCACAAAAAAAAATTGGCCTTGCCTGAAAGGGACAATAGACTTTGAGCCCCCTAAGCTAAATTTTTTTACTCTACACAAACTCAAGGATTTGGAGTTTTCATAAACATATGATGTGAGGTTCAAGCATGCAAAATTTAAGATGCAATTGAGATGTCCAACTCACTCTTAATGAGCTTGCAGTACAAGGTGGTTAAAACGCATTATTTGTTAAATTGGTAAAAATAGAGGTACCATTTTGTACTCCACCTTAAACCCAAAAAGTCACCTTAAACCAGATTCAAATGTATTAGATTCAATTTGAGCCACTAAGATTTTTTCCCTCGCAAATTCCTCCTCTCAAGTGAGGACATGTGTACGAAAAAAAAAGCTAAGCTTGATTTCAAGAGGCCTCTTGAACATCCCAAAATGTAAGCTTTTTACCAACTTAACGAATAACGCGTTTTAAAGAAAACAACTATACTTTAAGCAATCTTTAGAAATTTCTTGTATATTCAAAAAACAAAATTTTGCAAATCCAAACTATAAAATGATACAACCCTGTATCTTCTACATGTAGGATTTGTTTTAAAGAAAATTACTAAAGCATGCAAAATTATGCTAATTCAAGCTTTGCCACTATCCATAATCTTCAAGTCTCCTTCATCAATAAAGCAAGATAGAAAGGAAGATTGACTTCCTAAATTTCATCTTGTTTAGCAAAGAAAAAAAACCTTTTATTAACCCCATGCTTCAACAATAAGCTACTAAACTTCTTTGATTTAGTAAGCTGAACAAATTGTTAGTTGCTAAAAAATTCATTACAAATGACTCATATTGACTTCTAAAATATGCTAAATAGAAAAACCAAAAATAAAAAGAAATCATTCACACTTTCATCCCTTTATGGGTGAAAATTGTCATGACATCTTTCAAAACATCCCCCATGGCTGTACATATATTTGCCATTGCAATTTTGGCCAAATGTATAAGGTCATGTCTTGCCACCATTGCAAACCACACAATTTTCATTCAAATTAGAGATTGAGGTAAATATATCTATTGCGCCGACTTCTTGGTTTGTTGCAAATTTTTCCTCTCCATCATGTAAAAGAAATTTGCTTATTTCTAGACGGAATTGGAAATGCATCATTGGCCCTGGCTACTCTTCACCATTCTTATACTCATGAACATACATGATAAATATGTTCACCATTTTCATGTCTAGTAGAAAAGAAAACATTCCTCCAAGTCCCTTGCCTAGTCTCTTGCCAAAACCTTAGCCAAGACTCCATGCCAAGGCCTTCACCCAAACCCCCACCAATATTACTATTGAAGCTAATTTCAGGCAATTTTTTTCTTCACTATTCTCTATTTGCACCCAGCCGCCTAAGCAATCTACATCATTTCAAGCATCGCAACTTTTTACTCAGGCATTTGATTGAAGTTTATTTTTTACACAAAGGTATTCATTATATGCACCTTGTTTCCAAGTTTCACAAACATTTGCCTAAAATTGATTTCATAAGAACCTACCCAAGTTTTTAATTGTTGTTTGAACAAACAATTGTCCTTTAGGGGTTATGTTTGATTGATGGTTATTATTATTTGTGGGAGCTAAGATTCCTTCCAAACTCAAAATCCAACAAGAAGTCCAAATATTATGTTTGAACATCATAAGCAAAGAGTCATAATTTATAAGAGATAAAAACAAGGTTGTGTACATTGCCATATTTTTAGGGAATCACTAAACTGACACCCAAAAATGTTAAAACTACTCTCCTATGAGCACTCAATTTGAAGATTTAATGCAAAAATTGTTGATCCAAGTGGTTCATCATTTCTTTAATCATGGCATGAACAGCTGCCCACCTCCTTGAAAGAACAAAGAACAAATAAAAAAATCTATTGAGCCTTTTTGGAACCCGCATTGCTTTTCTTTTTATGTATTTTTGCATTACATAATTCCAAAGTTTACATTTTCAATTTCAAAATTCAAGCACCTTCAAATTTTGTGAATATAGCCTAGAATGTTAGAATGATAAAAGTGAAACGATTTTTTTAGTTAACCCAGTCAAAAAAAATTAGCATTGAATTCTCGGATTTCATGCTCAAAGCACACCTTAGGGGTGTATCTTTAGCAATTTTGGGTGTAGCTTTTGTAATCCCTATTTTTTCAATGTTTGAGTATTGAGCAATTTATAGTAGATAATTAGCTTATTATCAGTTAGGGAATTCTTTTTGGGTTCTTCTATCGTTTAGATCCTCGCTGGACTCAAATACAAGCAACTCTTAAACTTCAAAGACCACCTAACCATATTTTGGTTCAGTAGAGTGGTTTTTGGACTATAGAGTAAAATTGCTCAATAATTTGAAAATTAGTCTTGAAGAATGCTTGTGATCATAAGAATTTTGCATCCATTTAAAAAAATAACAATGGAATTGAGTTTTTGAGTTGATAAATAATGGTGTTTATACAGCTTGACCTTAACATATGTATCCAAATTTGGTCAAAGATGGATAAAAGCAACAACACAATACATCAAACATCAAAGAAGAATGTCAAATTTTAATTGTGCAATCCTAAAAATTTCAAATTGCTTAAGGAATACACTCATATTGTTTCTCTCTATGGTAGTAGTAAAGTTATAGTATGTGAAAATCTATTGAAAATAACAGTGTTATCATTTCATTTTAAAATTTGTCATCCTACATTTAGGGCTCATTTTTTTATAGTTTTCACCAATTGGATTTTTCATGGCATTTATCAAATTTCTTGTAGAACCGTTAGGAAAAGCAATTGAAGTAGGATTTTTGACCCTTTTTGTCCACTTAGTTACACCTTGTCATTGCTATTTTTATCCATTTTGGGTGAAACGGCTAGTCTTATTGGGAACGTGGGAGACCCTCCTTTTTAGAAATATAAGGCTCTAATGCATTATTCATTAAATTGGGAAAAACAATACAAAGTGGGACTTTCAAGAATCTAGGTGATCACCTGAATTCCAGCTCATAGCGTTCTTTTTTTGTACACATGCCCTCACTTGAGAGGAGGAATTTGCAAGGGAAAAAATTTTAGTGGCTCAGATTGAATTTGATACCTTTGAATCTGGTTTAAAGTAACTTTTTGGGTTTCAGGTGAAATACAAAATGGTACCTACATTTTTCCCAATTTAACAAATAGCACGTTCTCTTCTCAAGCACAACTTGCATGAAGCATTAACCCTTGAGCACCTTAGGAGCCCAAATGTGGTCACTCAGTTTTTAAAAATGTGCATGTTTGACTCTTATCCTCTTCTTAATAGTAAAGTCAAAGGACTTGTACTTTTTCATGTACCTCCAGGCACGTGTCTACTACTACTCAAAAAAAATTCAAACTATTTGACTCTACTTAGGTAATACTTTTATTGGACTAAGTACACAAGGGTATGGATTTCAGTGAAATAACTCTGGGCGCTCAGGGGTTAACACTCAAAACAACACAAGCATGAAAAACTAGAGATTTTTGACCTATGACTCACTCAATCATTATAGTATTTCACATCCAACTATAGATTTGGTTGAAATCTTGAAACTTTACAATAAATAAGGTGCTCTTTCCATTTATATTATTGAATTATTCAAATTGGATCCATATTTGATTCAACTACACATCTAAGTTTACAACCCCAATTTTTAGTGGGTTTTGTGAAAATGTGTGTGGTCTTTAAAGGGTTGAGGTTGACCAAACTTCATGTTGCATTTACATATAGGTTGTAGTTTTCCATTAGTTGTAAGCCATTGGAAGTGGAAAATGATTTAAACAATGACTTTTTGGAAGCAATTCCATGGACCTCTTCAACGGCACTATCATATTTTTTCTCGTAAACAGCGCAAAATTTGCTTCATAAGATTTAGGTTTGGGAATTGATATGTGCACACCGGGGTTGATATATGCACAGCCCCATGGGGGTAAATTATAGATTTCTACCATCAAAAATTTGAATTTGAGAGTTTTGTATTCAGATTCGGACTCAGAGACCATGATTTAGTCTAGAACCATAAAATGGGTTGCAATTGAATAACACCCAATGAAAAAGCTTACCTAGGGGGAAAAGTGTTACTTTTACTTTTGTTTGTACAAAAAGGGTAAGCTTTTTCATTGGGTGTTGTTCAATTGCAACCTTTTTTATAGTTCTACACAAAATCATGGTCTTTAAGTCCAAAACTGAATTCAAAATCCTCAAATTCAAATTTTTGATGGTAGAAATCTGTAATTTACTCCCCAAGGGGTGTGCATATATCAACCCCTGGTGTGAACATATCAATTCCCTTAAGTTTCATATATTTGAGAACTATGTTAGCAAATTTTTACATTATATTGAGCAAATTAATTCATCAACATAAACTGCAATTTGGCATTTCTACATTCTTAACTATATGCTATGGAGGACATTGAGTGCAATGTACAATTGTGATAATATTATATTGGGAATTGATACATGTCCATCCTTTTTTTACTATTCTACCGCACCTACTATATATGGTCAATATTTACAATATAAAAATAGGTGTAAATCACAGGAAAAAGATCACTAGTATGAAAATACAACTTGACGTAAAAGTTGCAGCTTTTATTTTATTTTTTAGCTCTAGATCCCAATCATAGTTTCAATTAAAACATCTAAATTAGGCTTAGTTTAATTAGTTTATTTTTTAATTGATATTATGAGTGGGATCAAGAGCTGAAAAACAAATTAAATGTGCAACTTCTATGTCAAGTTGTATTTTCAAATTAGTGATATTTTTCCCGTGATCCACACCTATTTAATATCATAAATAATAACCATATATACTATATAGTAGGTGTAGTAGAATAGTCAAAAAAGGGTGGTACATATATCAAATCCCTATTATATTGTGTACAAAAAGTCATTTATATGACATTTCACATGCAACATGTTGTTTTCAAGAATATTATATTCATGTTAAAGGTCACATCAGCATACACATGTGAAAACCCATTCTCATGTTTTATAATGTAAGTCCAAAACTCTTAAGTTGAGATCAAACTTGGTATTTCATACAAATTAGTTCCTCCAAACATTTTCATCAACTTCTAAAGACACTAATATTAACCCCTAAATTCTTGAAGCATCAAATTTTGGTCTTTAGGAAATTTTGAGACCTTGTTGACAGCAAAGATTTGAATGTTTAGATTTTTTTTTTTGGAGAAGTTGCAATCTAAAAATAGCTTCAAGTTTTGATGTTTGATTTGATTGTCCTTCATAGTATTACACTTCAATTATTTTTGGTGAAAGCATGTTTGTTGCATATCAAAAAAGCGTGATGAATAGTGTCACTAAAGAGCCTGTGACAAGATGTCACATTGGAGAAATGGGCAACAAGTTGAGAAATAAGTCAATAACTCCCTCTAGGCAATGATGGCCCTTATACTGAAAAATCATCATCTAATGAAATCCATATGTGTTTTTGGGTTGATTTCACTTGGAATGCCTTTGTATTACAAATTAGAATGCATTTACCATTGAATTCTCTTTGTTCATAATGATTTTTGGTTAGTAATTGGAAATAAACTTTGGGCTTTTTAATAGCTGCATTGCAAGCTCATTTGTGAAGTTGTGATCATGGAATTAAAAAGGGAGTCATTAATTTTGAAATAAAATAAATAAATACTAGATCATTTTAAGTAGTTGTTTCCCAATTTTGTACCCAAAATTCACCATTTTTGCATTACAAGTTTAAGTGGCTCCAAAAGAAACAATGAAATTAGTACTTATTCACACTTAGTCATAAACATCTTAACATCTGCATAACTTTTTGTGGATTTTTTTTGACAACATCATCTAAAAGCCTTGAAGTTCAAGATCTCAAGATTACACAATTATGTTTCAATGTTTAGTAATAATTTTGCAACTACAATTCAAAAACTTCCAAAATGCCTTTCTTAACCCCTAAAGGCCCAAGTGGCCCCACGGGGGCCAAGTGGGGTTTTGGAAATGTACTTACAACTAAACTACTTTGTGTGATTTTTTGAACCCTTTATGGAAGATGGAGAATTCAAAGACTTACATGGGCATTTAATTTTTTCTTCATTCATACATTTATTGAAGAAGTTATGCATGAATTTCTGAAAAGCAGAGGAGGGTTGGCAACCCAATTTGTTTATTTTTAATTTTGTTTTTTAAAATAAAGATCTGATATTGATCCTTTAGATTTATATATATGTGGGAAGTTTTGAGTCATTCAATTTTGATTAATGAATGAGAAGTTTTGGTTTGCTAATAGGTATGGGACTCCCAAACCTCCATTCCTTTTTACCCTTGTAAAATTTGGTGTTTACTTTTTTAGCTCTTTGTATATTTATCTTTTTACTCTTTGTTTTCCAAGTTGTCAAAGACTAAGATCCTTGGTTCTCACCATTTGGATCAAAATAATTCAGATTTCTGAATTTTACATAAATTCTCCAATTTTGCCTAATGTTAATGCAAATTTCATGGCTTTACGGCATTGCAAGATTTTACAAAGCATGATCCACATCTCCAATTCGTTTGAAGTTTCTCCCACACTTACCTAACTTGGTCTTCTACATGGAAAAAATAAACCTCAACTTTGCATAGAGTAGTTTATTTTATTTTATATAGGAGCAGTCAAAGGCTTTTGAAATTTTTGGGCAACAAGGAAAAAAACTTTTTTTTTCACTTCAGATGTCAATATCTCACTACTCTACATTTGACTTTTTTCCCGCAAGTACTTCCCATAGTCTAAGACAAGATTTTATGTTGGATCTGCCAAACAAACTTTTTTTCCTACCTTTCTACTCATTCCCCCAAAAATGACAGTTTTTTACTGACTTTCAAAGAAAAAAGGGCTTGGGCCTTTAGGGGTTAAAATGAGAGAAGTATCCTTAGGCATTATGGGTTAAGCGTGGGGTTAAGACCTATTTTTGTTCACAAACTCATTTTCTAGAGCAAATACAGTAGGAGGAAACACTGATATAAAGTTACAAATGACTGGTTTAAATTGGTCTTGTCTTTAATATCCGTATCAGTCCTAGTTGACCAGTAAACCAAGCCTTGGTGGTTATACTGGTAACAGGAGAATAGTTTCATAAAATTGGTGCATTCAGAAGAGCGCTCTCAATTAGGAACCGCAGCACCTTTTACATGCCCAAATGGAATGTAACCAATCCAAATCTCATGTCCTTGCCCATCCTGGATTTCGAAGCTCAAATATTTCAGAAAAAGGCTCTCAAGTACAGAGATTATTTGCTACCTACATTGATACCTCTAACTTGCACCTTTTCCAGAAACGAGTGAATGTGTGAGGCATACTAACAAAGTAGTTCAAAGTAACTTAGATTAATTGAATATATTGTGGGTTACAGTGTTTAAATACTATTTCAAATAGTGCAACTCAAATTGCTGAAATTTTGAAGAGATTTTGGGAACTTGCATCTCTACTAAGATTATGTGAAGAATGCTATATTACAAAAGTTGCATCACCAAGTTGTATTTACAAGGGACTTGATTGGTGAGAGGTAACAAATTTTGTAACCTACACTTTACTTCAAACAAAGAAAAAGAGGCTTGCCACATTTTCATTATAATTAAACAAATTTCACCCAAATTAGTGCAAATGGGTCTTGCACTATTCAAGGCTTTGCACTACATTGAAAAATATATATAGAAACTAGAGTAATTTGAGATAATGTGATAATCTACTGCTATCTCAATACACATCTATACAGCTTAAACAAATCTCAATACTATGGAAGATCTGCATTGCCCTATTACGTAGTACATTGAAATTCAAACGTGGGAAGAGCTGTCAAGAGAGGTGAGCCAAGGTTAACTTTGTGTCGCAGCAAACTGAACTAAGCAGACGACAATATTTTCCACTGACTGATTAATATAAGCAGTGTGAAGGATATTATGAAGAGAATAACCAAAGCATAAGGTATGAAGTAAAAACATGTGGATTTACTCGAATCTGGCTCTGGAGTGACAAAGAAATCACAGTTTGTGCCCGATCTCCGAAGCTCTTGTCTAGCTGTCACTGCCACCTGCGTACACATCCCCAAAGGCCTTGTCAGCACCTATTTTGTTAACTTAGGGAACATACACAACATTAGCACTTTTGCAAGACGTGCAGCCTACTGTGTAGCCTTCCTAGATTTACAACTTTGTGCCACTGCATGCCTTGATTTTGGCACACTCTAAGTCGTGTCGATTATGTAAAACTGATGTTATTTGGTTTACCTTTTTACTATCAAGTTGCGTGTACTTAGCTGACTAGGCTACATCCTCATGTTCAAAGATCTTTGAATCTAAACAAGGATGTCTACTCACAATTCTGATAATCTACAAACTCCCACTTCAAAAAGGCATATGAAACTTCATACTTAGCAACTTCAAAGTATTATTTTATGGCAAGTCGTCATTTATCTTATCTCAATTAGAGGGCATTTTATTGCATTTTTTGGTTAAGTTTGTCATTAGCTATCCTAAAGCGAGTATTGTATTCTTTGTGCTACAATTTGTAATGAGCACATGTCATTACCAAGTTGTGATGCAAATTAATCACATCCACCTCCAGCCAAACCATAGCGTACCACATCACCACATGCTATGCCTGTATGTAACATCGATCGTAGTGATCTCTACATACCTGGCTCCAAAGTGAATCATGGATAGCTCTCTATAAACCATCCATGATTCATACATCTACAAGTGTTAAAATTTTATTTTTTCACTTAATATATATGTAAATATTCATGTTTATGAAATAAAATCTAGTAAAAAGAATGTCTGAAAATGGGTATCTAGGCTTCAGGCATAAGAAGGTCCTCTCTGTATTTCAATCAAAAGATTTATTTGTAGACTTTAGTGCAAAAGCTCCCTAACCAAAGGGTTCAATTACTCTGAAAGAATATAGCGTTGGTCCACAAGTCAGTTACACAATTAGGGGAAGTGCACACTATGTCCCATCTTTGCAAGTCCCACCTTAACACAAATCATATCTTCATTGGGGTGTTCAGGGTAAAGGGAGTATTAAAGAAAGTCATAAATATTTTGTGCAAAAATATTAATGAGGTTTGGGTTAAAAGTTGGGTTTGACAAAATGGTAAACTCAAACCTTGAATAAAGTCCCATATTTTTGACACCAAAACTTTCAAAAAGTGATGCCATATATGCAAAGTGAAGTGAGTGAGGATGTGGGGGGACATAATGTGAAGCATTAAGTCCCAACTTTTGGTTGTACAACAATTACTTTCTTAGATTTCAATGGGACTTGGGACACAATGTACACTAAGGATAATCATATCTTCACTCCATTGTCAATCTTCAAAGAATGGGGACATGGCACTATCTCCTTGATTTGCAAAGGCTCCATTATGTGAGGATTGAGTATTTTTTTTCACCTTTGGACTTTGGAGGAGAAGAAAGGGTGTGAAGATGTTTTTGTATGTGAAGTTTTTATCAATACTTATCTCTTTTTCATCTTGCTTTTTCTTGCTTTCACAATTTCACCCTCCTTGCTTTTGTTTCAATATGAATGGAGTTTGCTTTCTTACAGCATCACCATTTTAAAAATAAACTTGTTCTCCATTCTCTACTACCCACAAAAGGAGTTCACACCTTCTTCCTACAGAAGTACTCCCATTGACTCCTATTTCCACTCCACATCTTCTCATTCTTCATAGGAGTTTCATTATTGGAGATTGGTGTTTGTGAACCACCCTTAAGGGATAAAGCTGAGAACATCATATTAAGTAAATTGGGAAAGGAATGCAATTTTGGGACTTTTGAATTTTGAGATTTTTTGAAGAAGATTCACTAAAACATGTTATTGTTAATGAACTTTCTTTCCAAAAAGAGCATATTTTTGGAAAACATGTAGTCTTATTTCATTGGAAAATAATCAACAGATTCCCATTTCAATGAAATATGGTGTTCTCTAGAAAAAAAAAAGTCAGAAGTCCCACTTTGTATGCTTTTTCCCAAATTAACTTATAAAATTTTGAACAAAAAATTCATTAACTTCTAAAATTTTGGATAGTAGCTAATTAACTAGGTTTAAGGTGACCTCCTTAATTTAATGAATATGGTTCCATGTGGTTAGTTGACATAAATTAAAGGTGGCTATTTTGGATTAAGGTGAGGTACAAAATGATACCCATTGTTTTCCCAAACTAATAAATAACACATTCGAAAAGCACTTCAAAAAACACAAAATCCGGAAGTCCCAAAATTACATTTTTCCCAATTTACTTAATATGGTGTTTGAGTGTGTTTGAGTGTCCACAAATCAATTACAGATGAAGGGATAATTGACACAAATGGGGTATCCTCTACCTTACCAAGGAGTAGGGACAGAATGGGAAAACATAACAAGAGGGCGGGCAAGAGGGAGCACATGCAAACCTTGTGGTGGATTTCCTCCATATGCTCGTCGCCTTTCAAGAGCGCGATAGCCCATCCGTTGTGCCACACTGGAATTAAGCAACTCACACCGGCCAAAGAAGACAGCGACAGCGGGCACCACAGGTTGTCCATATGCAAAATGCTCGTCTGAGCGACCAGTGTGATCAGAACACTCTGAATGAGGAGTAAGAACCCCACAACTTGAAAGATGTTTGCCTTCATGCTATCAGACCTGAGTTTCAGCTGTTCCATTCGAGTTCCGCTGATGTTCGCCTCGTTGGTAGCATCCTCCAATGCCCTCCTGTGAAGTTCGCTTTCGTTGATCTCTATCAAGCGTTTCGCAACCCGATACAGTTCCGACTCTACACGTACTGGGCCCTGCACCGTGCCCATCCTCTCGTCCAGGCTTGTCTCTGACTCTGTGACTGAGTGATTGGCCACCCAAGATCTTCACGGTCTGCTCAAGCCCAGTTTCCTTGACCAGTTCTGTCGACAATTCTCAAACTTCTGCTTGGACTTCTCCAACAATGTTCTTCTGGGATGCTCAACATACTTGAGCGTACTATTGTCTACATCCGTGTGTACACTAATTTTCTTAATGACAACTAGGTCGCCAGTATACCACGCCTTATCAATTTGTGTATTTTCTTCATCCTTTAAGTTTTCAATATAATAGTATCGGGCATATGCACGTGGGTGTATGTCAACCTTGTAAGTAGCATTCCTGTGAATAGTAGTATACCCATTCGTGTTATCATAAATTGTGATGTCCCTATTGCTTAAATTCTCAAAAAACGCTCGCTTGGGGCCATATAGGGAGTTCGACATCAACTAATCATTCTGAAACCATCCAGATTGTGATAGGAAACAGGCAAGAAGTAAAGTAAACAAAAGATAACTGGACGAGATTAACCCAGTGAGTCTTAAAGAACCGTCTAGGGTAACTTCTGGAAATAGTATTGTCGCGAAATTTAAAATAACGGCCAACTCTTCGGAGTTCTTGAGCACGTCTGATAATTTCCTGACAGAGAAGGCATTGCAAGATTCTCAGCATATCAACCGGCCACAAGTTATGAAACTTTAAGAGGGTGAAAGATCCATCCCATCCTGCATGCAGATAAGAAATTAACATCAACTCCATTTCTAGAGCTTAGAATTTTATCTACTAGATAATGCTAGACACCATACTGCAGTATAATGTATATCAAACAGCTAAATATAAAGCCCCTTAAGTACTAGGTAGGAGCATATTCGTACCCGCAAAGCTTCTGTTTCAACACTAATTGTTGTTGCCAAGTCACGGATGTCGAATGTCTTTGCTGTTCCACTTAGGACAGTAAACAGGGAGGCTGCGCACGAGAGCAGAAGTACACCTAACCTCCTCCGTAACCGCCAATGATCCTTGGCACAGGTAGAGGTTGAAAAGGATTGCGTAGCGGCAATAAGTAATACACTCTGAAAAAGACAAAAGAATGCAACCAGTTGGTATACGTCGTTGTATACCGCACGAACTAAGCTCTGCTTCCTTTCAATCCGAGCAGTCAGCAACCTATCTTTCCTATCCCACTCCTCCAGAGCCGTCTTGTGGATCGGGTGCTCGTGGATCCAGAGCAGGTTCTCGACGTCGCGGTACGAGAAGGTCTCAGTCTCACTCTCACCAGGCTGGTTAACTTCTTCTACAAAGTCTGGATTACTAATACGCGTTTCGACTGGATCTCTAATACGTACAGTTGCAACTTTTTGCGAAGCACGGTGGTCCATCTCTCAACTCCCAGGGCACGGTCTAGTCATGTCGCACATTGGAAGTCCGTCACTGCATCTCCGACATACTCCATTCATGGCTCTTCCTAACTCCTCCACTCCACAGCAACAACAACCTTCCCAACTCCCAGGGCACGGTCTAGTCATGTCGCACATTGGAAGTCCGTCACTGCATCTCCGACATACTCCATTAATGGCTCTTCCTACTTCCTCCACTCCACAGCAACAACAACCAGGGTTTTTTTTTCAGCGACACTTACTACAGTGTTGTCCTCGTGACATTGGGCTGTATTTCGAGGGATATATTTCGAGGGAAGGGCCGAAATCTGTCAGGTGGCGACCAGAAAAAAAGGCAGACAACAACCTTCCAACAAGAGGGATTTCGAGTTGGCACAGACTTGCATCGGCTCGGTTTACTGCACATACGTCGACCTGGGCCCCGCATGTGTCAGGTCCAAATATGAAAAATGTCTCCGGCTGCCCCTCACTACTACCTGCCCAGGCCTCACACAGTCTCGAAAAACTTTCATCGACCTCCAAGAGTTTGGTGTAGTCTCATCCACGCGATTGGGACAGCAGTTGGGACCTCATCTGAAATCTGCAAGTTCAAATTTCAGGACCTCACAGCTGTAGGCATCGGGATAGATTGGAACTATCAGGTAAGGGTGTTCCCTTTTTTTCAGTCAGAAGTTGTCTTCATTCTTCTCATGCAGCTAATCTCTCATATTTCAAAACTTTTATACCTTTTGCACATTAGCAATGTGATTTAGGACATTGGATCAAGGAAGATTCAACATCCTAAGTGCACTTCATCATGCAATTTTATTACTCTACTACAGTGCATCTAACATTATATCCATTGAATGATCTAGGCCCTTTCATTTCATCTACAAACCTCCTCATGGAAACAAAAATTATATTGAAGTATCTCTTGCCCCCCATTTGCATCAATTGGTCCCCATTTTTTGAATTTGGCACACAAACCCATCCACAAATCTCTTGATGCACTTTAAGAGGGCTACAAATATGAAAAAACTCATGCATTTAAAGTTACTATCATGCATGGTTATTGCTTTTTGAGTTTTTGGTTCTTTTGAAATAGTAAAAGATGGCATGTTATTCATTTATTGGAATCAAGAAGTGTCCATAAGTTGTACATCAAATATTTAGAACTAATAAACAAGTTCTAGATTGCATGCCATAGTACATGTAGAAAATGCACTTTTATCATGGTATGCAAGTAACTATGAGTTTTGAAATAGTAAGAAAATAAGACTAACAATAATGTGAGGGTTTGAGTATTAAGATTTGACCAAATTGACAAATAGATTATGCAATTGTATGCTAAAGCAAATGACATATACTCTTCTCATGCTTCAGGTATTGTAAACAGTGTATATTGATCTCCACGTCTGACCCCACCAACCATAGAAGAATTTGATTTTTTCTAGAAATTTAAATAACAAAAACGGAGATCATTGTACTACTACAATTGGAAGGCCTTTTGTAATATCACATCTCTACCTCTCTGTGATATAATCACATATATAAAATTTGAAAACCTTTAGGCAATGAATGAATTTGAACATGTCTCATGTTTACATCTACCTTTCCTTCATCCATTTGATTATATGTTTTCCTTCATGTTTGTTTGATTCAGATTTTCAAAATTCCTCCTTGTAAAGTCAAAGAGTATATGTATGTTTATTATCAAAAAGTAACATCAAAACAGGAGTTTCCATTCATGAACTAATAATTAACAAATTTAAAAGAACATCAAGAACGCAAAATAGATTTTTATATTTGAGCCCATGGGAATTTGTGTAGGTTGCCAAAATTATCAACAGTCACCAAATAGTGAATCTAATCCCTAAACGTTGAGGCAAATGGAAAATGACCAATGCATACCAAAAAAATACTCTAGAAAAAGTGGTTCTTCATTTGATTTATTTAGTAAGTGATCATAAATGCATGGTGCATCATGGGAAGGCAAAAAGTTATCTCATCATAAGCACTTGTATAATTAGGTTATTCAATTTCTAAAAAGATATAGAGATAGGGTGTTTGGTTTCAAGCAATCCTTCTTGGAATTTTCATAAAAGCAACAAACCCCATATTCATTAAATTGGGAAAACCTTATTCCGAAGTTGCACTTCATCTTAAACCCAAAGTTTTTTTTTGGCATTTGAACTACAGATTTGAAGGTTGAGATTATTTGAATTGTAGATTTGAAGGTATCAGATTTGGTATGAGCCAATGAGAGTTTGTCCCTCACAGATTCTTCCTCTTAGGTGAGGGCATGTGTACCAAAAAAATCCTGCTTAAACCTAGAGCTTGGTTTAAGGTGATCACCTTAAACCTAGTTTATTCTTGAAATTGGGAATTCTTCCCAAATTAACGAATATGGCATTAACATGCATTGTTGATTCTTGCAGCTTTTTGAATTAATATTAAAATGAATGGGCACTTGCCACACCACTGTAGAGCATTGTAGAGGGGCTAGTTGCAATGACTAGCACAATGTATAAGGGTTAAAAAGAATTTGAATTTTTGATTTTATATTATTTATGAATATACCAAATGCTATAATGAACCCATATACACGGACATGATTTGTTGTGACTCAAGAGTATTTGGGTAATTTGCAGTAGTACCAAACCTTTAACCCCTCAAGGCCCATGCACTTTCATGAGTATCTCAAATCTATTCTTGGATGAACAAAATGTCAACATTTTGATAAGTTGCATCAATTTTTTAAAATTTTAATTGTACAAATTCACACTAAATATGTTAAATCACATAGGAAAAGAAAACACAACAACATCACTTTTGGATTGAAAGATTATAATATTTTATCAAGAGGGTGTTAAAATTGTGAAAATGATTTAAAGTCTTTCAATCCTCTTTTCACATCTCAAATTTAAAATTGAGGATACCAAAAAAATGTGAGTATGGAAATTAGAACATCCGTAACCCTAATCAGTTTACTGCTTCTTATAATTAATCTACTCTACAGCTTTTTTAATTTAGTTTCTAATGTCATTGTTTCTCCGAATTCTAGTGTGTTTTAGGCTCATTTCCAAGAGCTCTCAACACTAAAAAGTGAAGATTTTCAATAAACATCCTTGCACAAAATTGTAAATATAAAAATTGTAATTAATCATTTTCAAAATCAAACTTCTCATACCAAAACAAGATTTCAACAATAACTTTAAAAAATTAATAATCATTCTAATTAATCATGAAGAAAATTTATGCATCCCAAAGTACAAAGAAAGAGGGACAATTTTGGTTCCCTTGGGCGTTGAGGGGTTAATATGGAACATCTTGAATTATTTTGAGCGCATTGTGAGCTAAAAATAAAGACTCCGCAATTTTGGTTGTTATTAAACATTCAACTATGTAGCAACAAAAATCCAAGCTTAGCAATTGCAATAATCAATTGATTTTTGTTCCACTAATTTAGCAAGAATGCAAAACTTTTCAATTTGCTTGATAGTATTTTTTATTTTATATTGTAGTGCAAACTTGTACTAATTATAGCTATTAAAAAATGCAATTAAAATATTTTGTTGCACCAACATTCAAATGCAACAAGCATCTCCACAAAAAACACCTTGTATACTAATTTTGAAAAAAGTGTAGGGATTGCAAAAAGGTATAAAAGTTTTGAAATATGAGAGATTAGTTGCATGAGAAGAATGAAGACAGCTTCTTATTGAAAAAAAAGGAACACCCTTGCCTGACAGCTCCAATCTATCCTGATGCCTGCAACTCTAAGGTCCTGAAATTTGAACCTGCAGATTTCAGATGAGGTCCCAACTGATGTCCCAATCGCGTGAATGAGAGTACACCAAGCCCTTGGAGGTCGATGAAAATTTTCCAAGACTGTGTGGGGCCTGGGCAGCTAGTAGTGAGGGGCAGCCGGAGATATTTTTCATTTTTGGACCTGACGCATGCAGGGCCCAGATCGACGTATGTGCAGTAAACCGAGCCACTTGCATCGACTAGCTTGCACTTACAGCGTACAGACATTCTTGTAATAGAAAACGCGGTTTTGTAAAATATATGGTAACATGCAGATCCGGAATTGTTTTAATTGTTTTTCCAATGGTCGCACGATGTTGACGACACAGCAGGGCACGACACGCACCCTTGAATGCCAGCCTCTAGAATGCAAGCAGATGAGGAAAAGATGGAACTGTTCATCGTTCTATGGAATTTAAGGGACCTGCAACTTGCACAAATCTTAGCTTACCATATGTTTCCTTGAGAACAATTTGGCCATTTCATTCATGGTGCAAAAGTAGCAATTATAAAAAGGGAATTGATATGTGTACCACACCCTTTCAATTACTATACCACACCCTCAGAGTAAATTTTAGATTTCTAACATAATAAAGCTGAATTTGAGAATTTGGAATTTAGATTTGGACTTAGAGACCATGTTTTAATCTAGAGCCATAAAAAAAAGTTGTAATTCAACAACACCCAATGAAAAAGTTTACCTAGGGAGAAAAGTGTTATTTTTATTTTTGTATGTAAAAAAGATTAACTTTTTCATTGGATGTTATTCAATTGCAACTTTTTTTGTGGTTCTAGACAAAATCATGGTTTTTGAGTCCAAATTTGAATTCCAAATTCTCAAATTCAGCTTTATGATGGTAGAAATCTAAAATTTACTCTGGGGTGTGGTACAGTAATTGAAAGGGTGTGGTACGCATATCAATTCCCTTATAAAACATGAGGTATTGAAAAATTGTGACAAATATCCTCCCAAAAAATAGTTCCCTTAACCCTCAAGCGCCCAGAGTTGTTTTAGGGTTTAGAAGAAAATGGGGGGTTTAATGGCCACCAAAGCTTGGAATATTACATCCAGAAAAAGTGATCGTAGGATTTGAAAAAGGACTACCTTCTTTGCTGATGGGGACTAGCCACGATTGTTTTCATTGTACAAATTAAGAGAAAAAGTGAGATCAAGTTTGTGCGCCCCAATGACAAGATCCCGTCGTTGGGGCACTTAAGGGTTAAAGGACCAAGCATCCCACCTTGGGCTTTTTGGATATTCAGGCAAGCATTTTCCGTGTAAATACTTGAGATAAGATTATGAAAATAAGGGTGTATGTGCTCATATTGAAAAGCTTGCATTCTTCCGAAAAAAATTTGGAATTGAATAATTTTTGAGTAAAATCTAAAATGGAATATCATATGTGATTTAGGTGTCAACATGGGCATTCCTATACAAAAATCAGAACAAAAGAGATTGGGAAGGGTGTTGCCCAAATAGTGCTAAAAAACACTTTACAATGGCTTGGTCAATGGGCAAAATTGCTGTCAAGTCTTCTTGACTGTGTAATAACTTTTATTTTATTTTTATTTTTAGAAAAATTCCTTGGGCAAGTACTCTACATGATGTTATAGGTTTACACTATATAATTTTTTTAATTGAGATTTATTACTATAAGAATCTCTTTAGTGAAGTTTTCTTAGTGTAATGACAATTTCAACAAAGTAGTTCCCGCTTCCAATTTTTTTCCACTATGTTTTCAACATAATTGGATGATTATGAAATTTGTGAGGCATATAGCCAACTTCATGTTCTACAAGAAACTCAAATTGCACAAGAGATTCATCAAGTGGAAGATATCATTTTGGTTGACCAAAATAAAAATTGACATTTTATAGAAGCTTCAAAATAAAGTTTTGATTCTACTAGGAGTGTTATTATCTAATGAAATATGCCCTTACAAAGTTTGAAATTTTGAGAGAATGTACATAAGTAAGCAACAAAATAGATCTTATAGTTGAGTTATTGAAGGCATTTCAAAATTTGATCCACTAATCATTTTATTGAGAGAGGTAGGTTTTAAGCCAGTTGAGCATGTAAACACAAAGGAATTTTAGGGGCTAAGATACATATACCCATTCTGGATCATTGAACCTAATGTAGCACATATGTACACAAAGTGCACATTTTAGATCTTAAATCTAGGCAAGCCATAGATAGCTTATCTTTTCTGACAAAGAAGATAACTATCTGTGAGTTGCCTAGATTTGAGATCTAAAATGTACACTTTGTGTACACATGCGCTACATTAGATTCAATGATCCAAAATGGATATACCTATCTTAGAGCATTTGCATTGCTTCCGGCATCCATGAAAACATCAACATTCTATCAATAGAAAAAAGTGTTATGATTAATAAATTACTCCAATGCAACTGCCACAGCAAGCTGCATTTTCCACTCCCTTGGTACGCAAAGCAATCGGATTGGCAATTTTGATCTTTTTGCCTGCCCCTCAATGTGTCTTGGCACTTTTGCCGCAACTCTTTGTTGACCATATTTGAACAAATATGTACCAAGCTTCTGATCCTTTCGCAACCAACTCCATGGCTCCATGCATCAAATAACCATTTGTCAAAATTTGATGTAGAGAGCACTAAACCAGCTGTGCATTGAGGCACTTGTGATGAACAAAAATCAACACTCTAACAACCTTGTGGAATAAGGTAGGAATACCATAAACGGTTATTGAACTCTACTTGGAACAGTAGATAGATTTGAAATCAACAATAATTGGATCTGAAACAGATTTTGAAATATCCTAAAAAGATGCAATATCCTTGTGTTTGATTGGTTCAAACTTTAAATCCACATTTATATTGCATAAAACATTCATTCTTGAGTAATTTTTTTTGCACTCTTCCTTATCCTTGTTTCTCCATAGATTGAGCTTAATTTCTTAAGAAATTCCCCATATCTTCAAGTTAAAGTGACTTATTTTAACCATTTATGGTATTTCTACTTTAGCATGTTGTTAAATGGTACAATACTTGTTTACAAGGTATGCATTATAGATGCTCCTAATACTCTTGCTAGAGACTCAACTCAACAAGAGTTTACTTCACATAAGTCAACATGAAGCCAGGGTGGAAAGGCACTATATTTTCACCAGTCACCTTGTTTACTGTTAGAAAATGTGAAGTTTAGGGCATCTCCACTGGTTGGCACTGGCAGCAGCTCACCAGATGACCTTGAGCGGGCCCTCAGTTGTGCTTGAGCATGGCTCAGCTCTGGGATCTCCACCCATCGCTTTCTTGCGACGAGCTAGAGAATTCCATTCTTGGATGTCACTTTCCAGGGAGAGAGCAGGGCCCTAGGATCTGTTAAGTGAATGTGCTTTGTAGATATTGATTGGGAAAGTCCAGAAGGGAACATGCATAGGCCATTTCAAGGAGATTCTGAAGTTCAGGTTGGGGCTTTGCTGGGGCTTGGCTCGGACTTGGCTCTTTATTGCACAAGCTTCAACAACTTGGGGCTAGGGCGGAAAAGTTTTGAAAATGCAATTAACTTAGATATTTATCTTTGAGTTAGGAAATTTTGAAGTCGCATTTGGATTTAGAAATTGTGATATGGTCTATAACCAGGAGAATACAACTTACCAACTTTAACAGAGGAGGTAGATTATTATCTTTACCCTTGTTTGTAAAATAAATTGATATTTTTCACTTTGGTCCTACTAGTGCATAAGGTACAAACACCCATAAGCGTTGCTATAAGGGTTCTGAACATGATGACTATTAATAACCATTTAGCAAATTATAGGATTTTGTTAGGAACAAAAAAAATAATGAGTTTGCGCTTTTGAATGTAGTATATGGTATTGTGAGAATAAGTTGGGAATTTTCAAAGAGCAAATTGCCATTGTACCCATAACCAACACTAAGGTTTCATGTTCACATGTTGTACATCCTTGTAATTACATCTATTTACTTCTACAAATTTTCCAACATTTTGGAGGTGACGGTTATGGGGACACTAACACTTATGGGTGTTTTCTACCTTATGTGCAATATTCCAGTCCCTTGAGCTCAAGTTCCTCCTTCCAAATTTGGAGGTCTTTTGAAGGGTGAATCCAACCTTTGTATGAAATGTTTTTATTGCTTTTTCAAATTGCAAGACTCTCAACATAATTGAATTTCAAATAAAAAACTTTGGGCATACAATGAGCACGGAAATATTGGAAGTTTTTAATAATTAAAATGGAAACCATTTTAGAAATTACACCTAGAATAAAGTTTCATAATAGCACCTAGAATAATGCTTAATTAAAATCACAAAAACTAACAAAACATGCAACACCATGTTTGTTAACCCCTAAATGCCTGAGGCCTTTTTTGAGCTTTTAGGAACTTTCTCTGAATTGTACAAAAAGTCAACATTTTTATAAGTTGCATCAATTTTTTAGAATTGTAACTGTAAGAATTCTAACTATATTTGTTAGAAATCACACAAGAAAGAAAACACAACAATATAACCTATGGATTAAAATATTATAATGTTTGATCATGAGGGTGTTAAAACTGCAAAAATGACTTGAAGACTTTCAATCTTCTTTTCACATGCTAAATCTAAAAAGTTGGTCACCAAAAAAATAAAAGGTTAAAGGAAAAGCATACATAATTCTAATCATTTTACGGCTCTTTCAAATATTTTTTACAAAGTTTTAAAATGAATATCTAGTGTAAACTTTTCTTTAAGATCTAGTATATTTGAGGCTCATTTCCAAGAGCTCTCAACACTACAAAAAGCCAAGACCCTTGCACAAAATCTTAAATAGAAAACTTCTAATCAATCACTTTAAAAATCAAATTTTTGATGCTAAAACTAGACTTCAAAAAGAATAGCTCAAACAAATAAACTATTAAAAATAGCAATTTAGTTAGGTTTATTGAAGTTCAAAGTATTGGCGACACCAAAATTTGGTGCCGCAGGCATTTAGAGGTTAATTTGGGAAAAACGGTACATTTTGGGACTTTCAAGGTTTTCAAAGATCTCCTAAAACCAAGCTTAGCGGTTTTTTTTTTACAAGTGCTCTCACCCAAGAGGAGGAATTTACAAGAGACAAAATCTTAGTGGCTCAGATTGAATCTGATACCTTGGAATCTGGTTTAAGGTAATGTTTTGGGTTAATTTAACCCTTAAATTTTTCAGCCATTTTGAAGGTGTTTTGGACCTCAATTTTGTAAGTTATAAAAGGGTGAAGCTTAAAGAATGATGAGTCTTTTTTAGGCCAAAGTAACCATAAGATCTTATAGAAAGACACCTCCTTATCATCTCCGCAAAGTTTGGTTTCAATCTAAGGGTTTGATTGGAAGATTATAACAAAAATATAAATGGTACTACAAGGAAACCAATGTTTTGGAGTAGTTGAAATTATGCTTTGATTGGCTCTTTTGAACATATAACATTTTAAAAAGTTGGCATCTTATGCTCGTTCTTAAGGTAATCAAGTTCCACACGCATAGAAACAAGTCTTGTATTTTTAGGGTAAAAAAGGAGTGAGAAAATGGTCTTGCAGTAGTGACCACTTTATCCTTAAATTTCAAAAACTGTGAGTAAAATTCAGGATTTTCACAAATCTAGGGCCAAACTTTAACACTACAACTCTAAGACCACCCATGGTTTGAAAATTTCTATAAATTCAATGGTGACTCTTCTTCTAAATTTGAAAACACCCCTACATAGCTAACTTGTTTATCTTTCAAATGAGTCAAAGTTCAAGTGACTCTTTGCATTCCTAAGGTCATAAATGGCATTGCTAAAAACCAATTGACCTAATTTGGGTCGATGAAAAATTTAAGGATTAAGGTAGAATACAAAATGGTACCTCTGTTTTTCCTAGATTAACAAATATGGTGTTATGCATAGAACCTATATTATATGCCAATTCACTACTATACTTATTAGCACCTTTTGTACAAATTTCAATTTTAATTACGAGCAATAATTTTTTTCATAATTACAGGCACTCAATGCTCGAAGTATGTCAAACAATTTTTGAAAAGTGCTGAAAATATATATATATATATATATATATATATATATATATATATATACATACACACATATACATACATATATAGGTAGGGAATTGATATGTGTACCACACCCTTTGAACTACTGTACCACACCCTTGGGTAAATTTTAGATTTCTACCATAAAAAAGCTGAATTTGAGATTCTAGAATTTAGACTTGGACTTAGAGACCATGATTTAGTCTTGAACCATGAAAAAAGTTTGCAATTCAACAACATCCAGTAAAAAAGTTTAGCTAGGGAGAAAAGCGTTACTTTTACTTTTGTTTGTAAAAAAAGATAAGCTTTTTCATTGAGTGTTCTTGAAGTCCAACTTTTTTATGGTTATAAACTAAATCATGGTCTTTAAGTCCAAATTTGAACTCCAAATTAAGCTTTTTGATGGTAGAAATCTAAAATTTACCCAGAGGGTGTGGTATAGTAGTTTAAAGGGCGTGGTACACATATCAATTCCCTACCTATATATGTATGTATATGTGTGTATGTATGTATGTATATATATATATAGGGAATTACTATAGCAACATCCTAAATTGCTTACGGGACACCCCCTCCAAGCTTGAAATTTGAGAATTTAGTGCTATGTTTTATTTGTTAAGTGGTCCACCATTCATTCAATCATGATATTATCACCTCTTTAAAAGAAATCATGGCAAATACAAAAAAAAAATGAAATATTAGTACACCAATATTATTTTTTGATATATTTTTGCATTGTGTAGCTCAAAAGTCTTATATTTTTAGTTTGAATTTAAACACACCTATTTTTTTCAATATAACCTTCGAATGATAAAGTTGAAACAAATCTTTTGATCCCATTAAAAAAATCAGCAAAATCAGCATTAAAAATCACATTTTCATGCTCAGAGGGAGTGT
>OY987250.1:5515501-5595229 GCA_963920765.1 Ulota crispa | reverse complement strand
AGGCAACATGATAAATAAAGCAATTTCTGTTATGATTGACATCTTATTAATAAATATAAAAGTGACGGTCATGTGAAGTTATTGATCATATTAACAAAAAACAATTGCTAATTACCATATTATAGTGTTTGACTTGGATTAATGCCTTCATATTTCATTTTCTTTTGTATGACTAAATTTTTTGTACTATTTTTTTGTGTGCCTAACCTAAATGTTGTACTTTAATTAATTGTTAGGCACCTATGTGCTGAAACTACTAGTAATATTTAATACCCAAAAGAAAGCGTACATAACACCTTTTTATGGCATCCAAAGAAGTATGTATAACATAGAATATAATTGACATTTCATTCTCACATTTTTAGTATGCAGTCCTCATGCAATCTTGATCAAGCATATCAGATTTCAGTTACCAAAACCCAAAATCCTATTTTTGGTAAATGCTTTTAGTCAAAATCATGGTTTTACAAGAAAGTTGATAAATAAACATTGGTGATGAATTTTTTAGATTTGATTGCATGGGTATGTAGGAGACATCCATACGCACATCTTCCTTTCAAACAAACATTTTCAAAAAAATTCTATATTCCTTCTTAAGAGATTTTAATGTCAGAGTGATTATGACCAAATTTAGTGAAATACACATTTCTTCCTGGAAATTGGTTTTGGCAAAAATATATATCATAATGTTTAAAGGTACAAACTTAATCACAATGTATGAGTTAAATAACAAAAACTAATTTCCATGAAAAAATGTGTATTTTTCTAAATTTGGTCATAATTGGTTCTTGCAACTTTTGATAGAAATTGCAGACATTGTTGGAACTTTTTCATTGCAAATTTTTCAAAAATTCACTTGCAATGACTTAAACAATGATTTTTTTGTATTTTGAATGATTGACCTGGGATGGGTTGCGTGTGAATGTATGGGTACCATGTAAATGTATGGATTATGAGCTCTTGTAGGGCAGTAAATGACGTACTTCCACTATCCCTCTAAAAAGCTCCAAATCAAACACATTTTTTGTACCACTAAAAAACTCCCTTTTGTTGATTTCAACCGTTGAGAAAATGTTTGCCATGTTCAATGATCTCATGGGAGCAAGTTAAGAAATTAGAGAGCATTCTTCTCCTAGCAAGCCTGGCATTGCCCATATGAGGTATCATTGTTGCTACCAAATGATCTTTAAATCATTAATAATGAGGAGCTGGCAACATGCACAAATATGGCACTTTTTGCATGGAATTTGGTTGCCCAAAAGGCAACATCAAAGTTAGAGATTTTGCGTACATTGGGTAGATGGTATATATAGATTCTAGAATGCATGTGTCACTAGCACAGAGACTAAACTAATAAGGAGCTGGCAACATTCACAAACTATGCACAAATATGGTACTTTTTGCATAGAATTTGGGTGCCTAAATGACAACATCAAAGCTAGAGATTTTGCATACATTTGGTAGATGGTATATTGATGCTAGAATGCATGTGTGACTAGCACAGACACTCAAAACATAGTTAATCCTTTGCAAGGAAACCTTTTGAACGTTTTTAGAGGAATAGAGGAAATATATTTTTTCATAGAAAGAAAAAAAAATGATAGCCAAGAATACTAAAGAGTATAGGTGGATGATCCTAATATATGATTGAAATAATTTTCAACATTAAAGGTTTTTTACACAAGATAAGAAAATGTTAAGGTTGATCACCTAACCGAGTTTCATATCCTTTGTAAAAAAATTTTAATATCAAAATTGTTTTATGTGCTATTAACAAAGGAAATCCTAATACATGATTGTAATATATTTTAGTATTAAAGGTTTTTTACATGGGATAACGACATGCATGAACCCCAAACTTGCAAGCAATCTTAAGTTCTTAACTATAGCATCCACCTAAACAAAGTATTCTTTGCTATAATTTATCTTCTTTGTATGAGAAATATATAAAGGAAATAAATGATTTACAAATGAATATGAAATGTACATGCCTAGTGTTTTTATATACAAAGTATAAGTAAAAGTGCTTCAATTTTAGTAAGTTTAAAAATAAGATTGGAAAAAAATAGAGTAAAGTAAAAGAAGTAGAAAAAGAAACAGAAAGATCTGTGTGTGGCCTTGCCAGTAAAAGTGCTTTACTTTTAGTAAGTATAAAAATAAAATAGGAAAAAATAGAGTAAAGCAAAAGAAATAGAAAAAAGTAAGATAAAAGTAAGAAAAAAGAAATAGAAAGATCAACTACACTAAATCAGGGTTTCAAAATCCAAATTTAAATTCAAAATTTTCAAATTTAGCTTTTTGATGATAAATATTTAAAATTCACTCCTCCCCTAGTGTGCATATATCAAACCCTGGGTGTGCTCATATCAATTCCCATAAATAAACATGCACAAAATTTTAGTCACCTTAGTTGCAAGGCCTACTTTTTATATATGATGAGGCGTCCGGGAAGAACCGGTGGCTAGTTCAAACCTAGTTGGTTGAAATGAGAAAAACCATTTGCAATTTGTAAATATTGGCTAAAAAATTGGTTGAAATTCTGATTTTTCAATATTTATAATATGAAATAGAAAAAATAACAAAAAAATTTCCTTAGTTGATAAACCAATTTGGGAATACAACCTATTGTTAGGCCCATTTTTGATATTTTCCCTCAAAAAAATTGGAAGTGCCCCCTACCTTCTAGATTGTGAGGGCTCCGTGGAGCAATACATTTGTAGGAACCAAATGCATGTATTCCTACTAGTTGCCTAGGAATAGAGGTGTTTAGCTAAATTGCTGTCGTGGAAAATGGTTCATTTTACTGCCACTTGTTGTCATGTTGTCACGCAAGTAGTGGCTACAGCATTTTCAGCGATTTATAGTACTGCCAATTTGAACCGGCTCCTGTCCACATCTGTGACCGGGAAACCCGAAATGTAGTTGTTTTCATATCTTGCATGTCACCCTCCGTCTACCACGGTTGCATGGTGGCACTCAAATGGCATGGTTCACTGTATTTTGTAATTTGTAGCTCAATTTCTTGGCATGTATCATTAGGCAAATTTATTGCTCATGTTTCTCCTTTGATGCGCCAAACCATTAAGTCCACAACATCAAGAATGAAAGACTCATGCACAAGAAGAAATAAAAACTGAAATCGGACTTCTACCGCTCTTGTAATGCCCATGTACAGCAAAGGCTTGTGCAAAATCAAGGTATTCTAACCTAATTATGATGTACAAACATTTCTACAAGGCCAAACACTGATCCGTAAATGCCAAAATTTGTAGCACACTCTATTTGCCATACTTTTGTGCTCCACAAAAAATTCAGATTTTTTGGACATATTTTACTCTGCCAACCATTCATTTCCTTCATGGCCCCGCTTTTGTATACAAATTATATGCATGTATACAATCCCACTTAAGGTTTAATCTATGGAATTGATATGTGCACACCGGGGGTTGATATTTGCACACCCCCTTGCTAGATAAATTACTTATTTCTACTATCAAAAAATTGCATTTGAGAATTTTGAATTTGGATTTGAACTTAGAGACCATGATTTGGTTTGTAACCATAAAAAAGTTGTAATTGAACAACATCCAATGAAAAAGCTTTTTTTTCAAACAAAAGTAAAAGTAACACTTTTCCCTCTAACTAAGCTTTTTCACTGGGTGTTGTTCAATTGCAACCTTATTTTATGGTTCTACACTAAATCATGGTCTCTAAGTCCAAATCCAAATTCAAAATTCTCAAATGCGGCTTCTTGATGGTAGAAATAAGTAATTTACCCAATAGGGGGGTGTGCAAATATCAACCCCCTAGTGTGCACATATCAATTTCCTTAATTTGTCATGATCAATTAGAATCCAATTCAACTTTTTTGCTTCAAACCACTATAAACATAAAAGATGCTACACAAATTCATATCTTCAAATTTTCTCTTCACATAATATTGATACCCTCGTAAGTACATCCAATCTTCTAAGTTAAAAGTAGAAATGTAATCATAAACACACATTGCTATTGGCCTTTGGCAGTCTAATTTCTAGGCACTTAGTTGTGCACTTGTGTAGCACTAGCCCTAGAACCCTTGCTCCCTTTTAGAAATTTTCATGTATCATACAAAGGTGTTATTGTTTATTCCTTTGGCCTTAGTTTTTCTAGACTAAAATTTAAAAATAGACACATTAGCAAGCCTTTCATTAAACCTTCAAATTTTAAGCTAACTTTTAAAGTGCAAAGTTGCATTATTTTGCAATCATAAGGTCTATCTATGATTTCCCATCTAAAGAGCACTGATTTTTCTTCCTATTGTAACAGGTTCTTGCAATATTAGGGACATTACACATTTCAAAATAAAATAATGTTTTGAATCGTCTTTCTAGGGTCATCAATAGGTGAACTAAATCTCATATTCATCATGGGCACTTGTCTCATGAGCCAAAATAAAAACTTTGAAACCCACTTTTGAAATTCAATTTAAACTCATATACAAAAAAGATTACCTGAATTCGACAAAAAAAATTGAAACGAATTTAAGTTTTCACTATATTGATTAAGAAAGTTTTTGATGAGGACGTTTACAACAACATTGTGGTATCTATTAGTTTAGAGAAAGAAGACTTGATTTGCATAAAATAATGACAGAAATATATTTTGGAAAACAAAAACTAATTATTACTAGTTTTCACACATCATATTTTGACTTATGGATTTACTACCGATTTCCAAAATACTTTAAGGAATTAATAGTATACTTAGGTTTATCTATAATTCATTTGAAAAGAATTAGACAACAAAAAGAATTGAATTTTCATTTAAGTACATTAAGTTAATTGATTTCAAATAGGGAATTGATATGTGCACACCGGGGTTGATATTTGCACACCCCTTCGGAGGTAAATTATAGATTTTTCCCATCAAATATCTGAATTTGAGAATTTTGAATTCAAACTTGGACTTAGAAACCATAGTTTACTCTAGAACCAAAAAATAGTTGCAATTTAACAACACCCAATGAAAAAGCTTATCTTTTTAAGAAACAAAAGTAAAAGTAACACTTTTTCTCCTAATTAAGCTTTTTCACTAGGTGTTGTTCAATTGCAACCTTTTTTAAGGTTCTAGAGTAAAACATGGTCTCTTAATCCAAAGATGAATTCAAAACTCTCAAATTTAGCTCTTTCATGGTAGGAATTATTTACCTCCTGGGAGTGTGCAAATATCAACCCCTTGTGTGCACATATCAATTCCCTTTCAAATATCATGAGTTTTAAATGTTTTGATTTGTATATCAATCATCTAATTTGCACGGAGTTCTTTAACATTATTATTTACTTACTTAACTACATCATATAAATTGATTTGAATGTAAGCTGGAAAAAATATTGAGCATTCTATTATAGAGTCTTTCAAATAAATCAAATATTAGCAAGTTCTTTATGGTCTTCAAAAACTATAAGATGACTTTATTTAACCCCTAAGTGCTAAAGGCACTTTCTGAGCTTCTAGGAATTTGTCCTAAGTTGAACAAAAAGTCAAAATTTTGATAAGTTGTATTAGTATTTTTAAAATTGTAATCGTACATAATCAAACTACATATGTTTTAGATCACATAGGAAAAGAAACACATAGCAATATCATGTATGGATTGAAAGCTCTCAACACTAAAAAAGTCAAGATTGTAATGGACACCCTTGCACAAAATATTAAATAGAGAAATCATAGCCAATCATTTACAAAATCAATTTTTTGATACTAAAACTAGACTTCAAAAGGATAGTTAATAAATAATATTTAGTACAAATAGCATCTTACTTATGTTTTATAGAAGTTCAAAGTATTGTCAACAACATATTGTGGTGCCTTGGGGATTTAGGGGTTAAAAGCTTTGAGTTATTTTCACCAAATCCTGTATTGTGGATTTTTAGAATTCAAAAGAATAATTTTTTTGGAATAAATACACTCAAGTAATTAAAAGAACATCCAATTAACTTGCTTTAATAAAAAGTCATTATCAAAACCACTCATTAACAAATTACATTAACACAATTTCTTTTGAAATGATGTGTGAACTAATAGTCTTTTGCTTTTTATGTTGTACTAGTGGATCTGTACACCAAGTGTTCCGGAGAAGAGTATATGCTTACAATCTAACCACCCCTATCCCTGTGTATACCCATCCTTGAGGACGACCACCGCAGACATAGCCACCATTTAATCTTCTTGGAGCGGTGCTCCTCCTTCTCCCGCGGCCACCCCCTATCTAGTATACCCCATCCCCACAGACATAACTGCCATTAAATCTTCTTGGAGCCTGTGAGCTTTGCAACTACCCAACTAATAGATTGTATTCTATTATAGAAATAAGACAAAATCATTTGGATTAATATTTCCTTGCTCATAGTATGCCCAAAGTTTTTTATTTGAAATTCAATTATGTTGAGAGTCTTGCAATCTCAAAGAGCAATAAGAACATTTCATACAAAGGTTAGATATACCCTTCATAATACCTCCCAATTTGGAAGGATGAACTTTAGTTCAAGGGATTGGACTATCGCACATATGCATTTGCAGGACCAAGGTGAAAAATTTTGGCTTTTTTTACAAACAAGGATAAAGATAATAATCTACCTCCTATGTTAAAGTTGGTAAGTTGTATTCTTCTGCATGGTTCTAGACCATATCACAATTTCTAAATCCAAATGTGACTTCAGAACTGCCTAATTCAAAAGTAATTTTCTAAGATAGGTACATTTTCAAAACTTTTCCACCCTAGCCCCAAGTGGTTGAAGCTTGTGCAATAAAGAGAGCCAAGTCCAAACCAAGCCCCAGCCTGAACTCCAGAATCTCCACGAAATGGGCGGGCTATGGACGTTCCCATCTGGACTTTCCCAATCAGATTCTACAAAGCACATTCACTTAACAGATCCTAGGGCCCTGCTCCTCCCCTGCCTGAAACTTGGTATTCGAGGGCTTGATATGGCAAGGGGTCAGGTCGTCAGGGTTTGCTGGAGGCATTTCAGTGCTGCTGAGGGCATTTCAGCGAGGCAGAGTCTGGAACAGAGACAGAGCTCCTGAACTTCGACTGTGTAGTTTTTATTGAGGCATTTTCTTCATAATTCACGGTATTCGAAACTCTGGTGAGCATAGGCATTGCTGGGCTTTTTTTACTACTGTTTTCTTATTAGCGTAGCTATGGATGCTTGGTGGACTAGGTTTTGAGCTTAGAGGCAGATCATGCTAGAAGACAATGAGCAAGATACATTGGACTTTTAATATGTATTATCATTAGGGTTAGGGGATGGTGGGGTGCCTAGACAACGTCCTTGGGGTGGGTCACAGGTAGGGAAAGTCCCGAACAAACAGAGAAAAAGGGTTTAGATGCATTATCGTATGATGGAGGACTACTTTGAGGAAAGTCCCGAACAACGAGAGAAAAAGGGTTCAGATGCATTACCGTATGATGGAGGACTACTTTGAGGACACATCTGTATTTGGGGATGTTTTATTCCGTCACCGTTATCGTATGAGGCGTTCTCTTTTTTTGACGATTCTTGACAGGGTTTGTGCTCGTGACACCTACTTCGTTTAGAAGACGGATGCAGGTGGTGTTTTGGAATTATCTCCACACCAGAAGATCACCTCTTCTCTACGAATGCTGTGTTCTAGCATCAATGCAGATGGCACTGATGAATACTGCAGGACGAGTGAGAGTACGACGATGGAGAGCCTCAAGAGATTTTGCCTTGCAATTCGAGCTGAGTTTGAAGGCTTTCACTTGTGATAGCCTACACGGACGGACTTGTCAAAGCAGTTGGATTTGAATGCCAACCATGGTTTCCCCGGCATGTTTGCTTCCCTTAACTGTATGTATTACTACTGGAACAATTGGCATGTGGCATGGCAGGGCAGTTTTGGTGATCAAGAGGGGAGGAAGTCGATTATCCTCGAAGCCATAGCAGATGGTGGACTGCACATCTGGCATGTGTTCTTCGGATTACCCAGATCACAGAATGACCTAAATGTGCTGGATCGATCTCCTTTGGTTCAGAACATGCTTCGAGGAGAGACCCAAGATATGCACTTTTGTGTCAATGAACATGACTATAGCAGGTACTATCTTTTCACTGATGGAATATGCTCAAAATGGGCATGCTTTGTTCAAAACATTCATCTTCCATCAGATGAGAAGAAACGTCATTTCACAACACAACAGGAAGCTGTGCGAAAAGACGTGGAGAGGTGTTTTGGCATCTTGCAGGCTCGACTTGCAATTATCAAAAACCCTAGCCGCCATTGGAATTTAGATTTTATTTCACATATCATGTTTACATGCTGCATTTTGCACAACATGATTCTTGCAGATGAAGAGAATGTAGATGGCCTAAAAAATATTCTAGGAAATTTACAGGAACAGCCAGTTTCTATGCATAGGGGACTTACCTTTGATAAGTTCATTACTAGTACTTTAGAGGTAGAGAACAGAAACACTCATTTTGGTCTAAAGGATGACCTTGTTGAACACTTGGGGAGATGCAAGCTAAGGGTGACTATTTGTGGCAACAAAAAGTCTTTTTTTGAGTATAAAATGGAGTGTTTTTGTGTTCCCAATGAGAATTCTCCCTCTTCTCAATGAGAGTTTCAAATTCCAAAGGTTGACCACCTTAGTTTATGCCATTCTAAGATACTTAAATAAAGAAAAAAAGTTAAAAAAATGATTTAACTTAGAGAAATCAATCCCCAAAAAGGGCCAAAAATTGTAGTCATTCAAGAGCACATAAAAGTCCTTTTCTCCAAAATATAAATTACATTCATAAAAAATTATTTCAAAATGTAATCATTTCAATCTTCCAATAATGATGCCAAAAAATTGTGCCCATATTATGAGTCTATATATCAATTCAAGAGTTCTTTTTAGCAAGAAAAAAACCCTGTGATAGATTTAGGAGCTATGTTCAAAAGTCCTTTTCTCTTATCACATTAGAGATATATTCTTTATTTTGGTGGAAATTGGATCATCAACAAATCTACGTTCTAAATATGAGTCCTTTCTCTCTTAAAGATTTCATTTTCAATGAAACTAGATCCATTTGCTAAAAAAACCCTTCATTTTTACCCTTGTGACTTACATAGTAGTCACCCTTAGCTTGCATCCTCCCACTTGTGGTCACTGAAAGGGGCCAACTTGGCTTAGATAAATATGACTGTGGCACACAAGTTTCATGGATTGTAACTTTGGCTGCTCAAACTTACAACAATGTCTACATGTCCTTGTATTTTAGCATTCTCTACAACTTCAGCACTATCCAAGTGAGTATGGGCATTCCCAACATGACTAGTACGTTGATGTTGGCCAATGACTTGCCACTGTGTACTCATATGAGGTGCTACATGCTCTATTGAATCCCACTCTACACCTGCAGGATCCTCCATGTCGTCATAGCTAGAAAAAGTGGACCTGTTCTGAACTACAAGAGGCCTTGGGCTTGGCTTTGAGAATGGTTGGGGACCTCGTCCAAGAGACCTGTTCATACCACCAAATAAAGACATAGATTGAAATTGGAAATCTTCACCCGGGTCCTGCACAACAATTACCAAACAAGTATGAGAAAGTTTATGATTGATCTGACAGTATATGTGGCTCCCACACTGTACAGTACCCAACTCTACTTAACAATGTTTTAACCTAAATTACAATGCCGATGCAATTTACTATTCTCCCGTCCTCAAGCACTGAACCGTAATCTGCATTCAGTCTATACAAATTTAGCATCCAAGGGAAGGCATGACATCAATAAGGCAAATCCTCAAATGATTACAACAAGTGAAGCAAGGGATGTACACACCCTGTCCACATTGGGTCGTGCGCTCCACTGCACGGTCGAACCTGCAACTAAACCACCGAACCCTGCAATGCTGCTCTGATGGACAATTGGGATTGTAGTACTGAAATTTGAATCCCGGCAGGTAGAAGCAAGACCACTCTTCGGTCCGAGGAACTCACCATGCAAGCTTGTGCCGTATGCAGCCTTTGACTGCAGAGAATTGGCTCTTGCCCGGACCTCTTCTCCCTGTCCAAGGTTGACGTGGACTCCTGGTCGACCATGACCTATTGTAAGTTCGCGAGTTTGTAGGCCCTCGGTGATGAGGTCGGAGATGAGTGGCAGTACATCCTGATCTTGAGCTGCTGGAAGTTCAGAATGTTCATGGTGAGGTTCGGCGCGACTTGGACCTAAACCACCGACAGCCGAGGTTCCTATTAATATAGGTGGAATCAGAACTTCTACGCTACCAGTAAGAAGAGGCAGCTCATACAACAACAAATGTCATGAAAACGCTAGCATATCACATAATTTACAGTTAAACTACTGAACACAGCATTGCTGCAAATAAAACCTCACAGTACAGCCTCAAACTTAACAATCATCGGTCACTGCAGTAATTAGACTGCTTCATTGTCACGACAATGAAGGTCCTCATCACAGTTGATCAACCTCCTAGTAACTTCAGAAATATCATAAGGAGTGCACTACTTCGTTTATAGTTTTGCTTAAACTTCAAAAAAAAAACGTGTACTGCCATATCTGAGAAAAAGTGTACGTTACTAATGAACACATAGTTAGAGAAAAAAATTGGTTGATGGACATCGAACTCAACGTAATCAACATCCATGTTGCAGCATCGGACAAGAGCTCCACAAGTGCTTTAGCACTTGTCATCTGCTAACATCTATGACATGTTCTCATAACTATTTAACAACTAAACGTTTGCACTAGAGGTTTTTCTTGTATTTGGAATAGATTACCACCTTCACTACATTTGAGATCAATACAGATTTGGATAATAGATCAAAGCAACTCTAGTGAGGTACTTGAGATCCTAAATTAAGGGAATTGAGGGGGCTTGATATTTGCACACCCCCCTTGGGGTAAATTTTAGATTTCTACCATCATAAAGTTGAATTTGAGAATTTTGAATTCAGATTTGGACTCAGAGACCATGATTAAGTCTAGAACCATAAAAGAAGTTACAATTCAACAACACCCAATGAAAAATTTTAGATAGGGGAAAAAGTGTTACTCTTACTTTTGTTCGTAAAAAAAGATAAGCTTTTTCATTGGGTGTTGTTGAAATGCAACTTCTTGTATGGTCTAAACTAAAGCATGGTCTCTAAGTCCAAATTGGAGTTCAAAATTCTCAAATTCAATTTTATGATGGTAGAAATCTAAAATTTACCTAGGGGGTGTGCAAATATCAATCCCCGGTGTGCATATATCAATTCTCCAAATTAAAACTTCTTATTGGTAGGAAATGCCAACTATACGGCGGCATATACACTGTGCCCTATGCCCATTTAAGAGTTAAGAGTGGACGAAACAAACATAGAAAATGCAAGTGTCATGACACCGTACCAATTTCCTTCACACAACTGTTTGTGAAATGGAAGATTACACAAGTACATCGTAAGGCTAGACTCTCAGTAGATGCTCTGAACGACACCGACCGTGCAATAACGTTGACGGGAACTCCAGATGTTTCGTAACCTTAACATCGCCATACCATTCACAGAGATCAAAGGATAAACTAAGAGTTCAGAAGACATGCCTTGAAGAATCTGAATGCATGATGACTCAAATGAAACAAATGACTATAGCAAAATGAAACATGCTTATTATTCTTTTTATGAAATCCAAATATTACCTCTTTCGGCTCTTTGTACCCACGTTGAACCAAAAGAGCAGTTTTTACAAAAAGCAGTATAAGGTAGGAGCACCCATAAACGTCAAACTAAGGGTTTTGAACATGAAAACTATTAATAAACATGTAGCAAATTATAGGATCATGTTAGCAATAGAAAAATAATGAGTCTGCACTTTTGAATGTATTATTTGGATATTGTGAGAATAAGTTGTGAATTTTTAAAAACAAATTGCCATAGCTTCCATAACCACTTTTAAGATTTCATGTTCACATGTTGTACACCCTTGTCATTACATCTATTCATTTTCATAGATTTTCCAAGATTTCAAAGGTGACAATTATGGGGACACCGACGTTTGTGGGTGTTCCTACCTTACTCTAGATGAGAGACTGAAAGGTTCACATCAAGATTCATTAACAGCTACCAACTTCTACCCTCCTTAAACTTCCATGTTGGCATTGCGATTGAAAAAGGTAAGAAAACAAACAATATTGTATTACAAATTAGTTTACCAATTTTACATTCTCTAATTCCAAGTTAGCATGGAACTAAACCTATAGGCCTTAGGTATAAACATTATACAACATGAGTTTATTTAATTTTTAACATTCCCTCAAGAGAATCTATTCTCAATTTATGCAACACTGCTTCTGGTTATCCTTGAAGCTGCAATTGGTTATCCTACGTAGTATTGAGGAGTCTTACACTGAAGAGAAACATAATTTTCAGGAGATGTTTTCACATACAGAATCAACTAAGGTAGCAACATCAATAAGCATGAAACTTAAGATTTTGGAGTAGGGAAATCAATTGAGAAACCTTGGAAAAATTTATTGTTCATTAACCCTTTAGTGCCTGTCAACCATTTGGGGGGGCACCTCAAATTTTCACTATACGGTCTGCAAAACACATGCAAGGACAAAATTTGTGTTTCTAAAATCAAATCGGACCAGACATATCAAAGATATAAACTTTGGCAACATGAATATAAAAAAAAACTTTGATCTATTGGAACAATTCCATGTGAGGATTGTCAGTAGCTTGATGATCCAATAAAACTTCTTGTGCAAAAACGTGAGATACTCTAACTAATTAGTGTCAATCATGCAATTGAAACTTTTGATAGTGGTGAAATTCATAGAGGTTATTGTCCCATTCTAGGATTACTCCACTTCTATAAAAAAATACAAAATTTGAGTCAATCTGTGCATTTCACAGCATGATTTGTGAAATTGAACATTGGAAGAATATGAATGTGGCCACACATATACGGTTGAATACAACATGCATGGAACATGTTTCCACAAAATCCAATTGGTCAATATCATCTACATTAGATGTCATTTCAAGTACAAGGTCCCACATTTAGCATTGCAAACCTTTGGAGCCTAAGATTTCATGGAATATGCAAAGTTGTAGCTGAAATATGCCATACGTAGAATTTCTAAATAAACCATGCATCTTTTGCACAACTACTAGAGAGTTAGCACTGGATACTTTGGATGCAATATGTGGGCTTTGGGACCATGTCACAATTTCACTAAATTAGTATTTCATTTGTTACATCCGTATGAGATTCCCAACTTCATATGTAAAATACACATAGCTACCATGTTTCTTTATGCTTTGCTTTGAAATTTGTTCCAGTAGGAGCACAAACTATACCCCCAACTCCGTTACGTTTTGTATTTTTGCAAACTAAATAGAACAAAGATGACAAGAACCACGGAGTACCAAAATCAACCCAAAAGTGGTTAACCGGGCACTAAAAGGTTAAGCAAGAGGAAACCAACAATATTGGCATCAATTTAAAAGTTCCAATTGCAAGCATTTGTTCACAAGTATTATAAAAGTCTGTAATCACCAAAAATGTATACTTGCATCTAGGAGATAATAAAAAAGTCATTTAATGAAGTTTTCACTATGCTCTTACACTCATAATACTACCTTGAATAATCATTTAAATAGTTTGATAGGGCACCCAAAATCATCATGATAGGTCACTCTAAACCAAGCTTAAGGTACTTTAATGATGTCTTCACCTCCTTTGTTTATTTACTCATGATGTTGCAAAACTTTTTAACAGCATTCACTATACTTATTTCCAAACCTATTGGCACTCAAATGGGAGGCACTTGACATCCATAAACATTAGTCTATCACCCATAACTAGTTGTGTATTTGTCAGACATGGGACAAAGAAACACAATCATGATTGCAAAAGAAGGTCACGCCCATGCAGACCTCATGTTTATGGGTGCTGCTACCTTACATCCTCATACTAAATTACAAATTTTCATAGGAAAACCAAAACGTTTTGTGTGTCTAACAAGTTGCACAAATGTGCAAGTTGCACAAATGTGCAAGCATGGGCTCCCTTGCCTAATGAAAGGAAGAGGACAACAACAAAATAAATTATAGAGCCTTGAAGTACTGTATCTAACGCTGTAATTTGAAAGACGAGTGGACATTACTTCTACAGTCTCCAGCCGAATGTGATATATGTGTAAAAAGATCCGAAACCCAATCATAAATGCCAGCTATTCGAGTACACGTTATTCCTACTCACTTGCATGCAAATTGCCTCATCTATTACTCTTCTCACTTGAACCAATTCAAATGTTTCATGTTTAATGTTTAAGAACACAATATATCAGAATAACAAATGCTTAGGAGAATCAAAAACATTTGAAATTCACAAATTTTTACAACAATAGGAACTTGGCAACAATAATGACTCTGTAAAACAAACAAACTAGTGGTATCCAAGCTAAACCATGTGAAATCCTAATATCTAGAGAGTTGACTAGTCAAGTGGCCAAGTAATGACTCATGAGGTAGATTTCAAGGATAAGGCAAACTAAAAAACAAATTTTAACTGAAGGAATCCTAAATGCAGTACTTAGTGTATTCATATTTGAACTTATCATGAACTAATACAAATAAGAACATAAATGATGTCAGTTAATATTTCTCACCTATTTTTACATGGGATTTCTCAATTGATGCATTATATGACCCCCGAAACTCAAAATTTCCTACGTACTCAAGCATTCAAATTTAGAACCATCAATGCATGTAATTCAGTTCCTTGCAAATAGAAACCAGATAATCGATACATCTTAGTGTTCTTCCGGTTTTCTGTATAGTTTATAGGGCTTTATATATTGAGGTTACAAAATCTAGTAGACCCTCCTGCTAAGAGCTGTAATCGCTAACACTGAAGTCCGACACATCTGTTCTCGTAATGGCATTTTTGCTTGCACTAAAGTATGTACACCCAAAAGCGTCAAACTAAGGGTTTTGAACATGATGAGTATCAATAAGCAGCTAGCAAATTATAGGATCCTATTAGGAACAGAAATATAATAAGTTTGCACTTTCAAATGTATTATTTGGATACTGTGAGAATAAGTTGTGAATTTTTAAAGAGTAAAGTGCCATTGCACCCATAACCACTTTCAAGATTTCATATTCACATGTTGTACATCCTTGTCATCACATTTATGCACTTCCACAGATTTTCCAAGACTTCAGAGGTGATGGTTATAGGGACACTGATGCTTATGGGTGTACATACCTTGAACAAACTCTTTTGGATAACGTTTTTACCTCTGAACACAAGAAGATCACTTCCCTTTTCCACGTATGGCTCTATACCCTTGTCAGACTCGGTTGTATTGGCATCGTATACCAATAATTTCATTGATTAAACGACGGCTCCTTACATGCGGTTGTAATTTCCATGAGGCAAAGACTGCTTGTACATTCCTACTTCCTATAATCTAATAGCTATTAAGTCTAGAAAACTAGCACAACATGTGTACAACCCGAACAATCATTTCCCGTTTAACCAGAAAAATGAAGAGGTGGTATGGCACGACCAAGAATCTCACCTGATGCAAAGTCATAAGAATGTGGACATACTGTGCTGATACTCGGCCCTTCAGGACTTGCAAGAGCAAAAGTCTGAGCGCCTGTTTTGTCGCCAAATAGCCTACAACCATCTCCAAGAGAATAAACTTGAGAAAATGGTGTGCTGCGGTCCGGCCTTTCACCAGATGCACAATCAGGGAACTGAGAGCTTGGAGTGCCACGACCCAGACCAGCAGCACCTGCAACAGCAGAGAAGAATGTTAAAAACCTCGTGACGAAGCCTGCATTAACCATGATCTTCACATGCTCAAGAGAAGCAAAAAAAAACACCAGAAAACCTAAACTCATACCTCTATTCACCACAGAGTCATTAATTCCAGGGCGGGGTGAGGTTGAACGGCTGCCTAAGTGGAGATGTGATCGACCGTTACTGCCTGCTGCTTCGCGATCCCAGGAGGAAGGTGCCTGAAGCCAAGGTCGAGGCTCTGATCTAGGCGGAGGTGCTTCGACATGAACCAGCCGGGGGGTAAGTGATCCCACGTCAATTTCAAATACCAATCCCTCTTGCTCCAAACCGGCAGCTGCCCGGCCTCCGTCATTCAACCGATTGAATTCACTAAATTCATGTTCTGGAGTACCGTTTTCTGCTCCCTCGTATACGGTGCCCGGGGTGGCAACTCCTACATAATGTGCAGGGGGACCGATTCAAGAAAGGGTAAAATGAGCTGAATACTCCACTTCTAAGAAATCATTATAACCTCAAAGGTAATAATGGAGTTTTAACACTAGGATTCTTAGAATTTTGTTTTAGAAGAGTATTTAAGAAATAATAATTTTTAATAATTTCAAAAATGAGCTAGGGATCTATGTGGTGCTACCTGTTTGAGAAATTCTTTGTATTATAAGTTCTTAAAATGACTTTTGAGAACCTAAAACTTTTATGATTAGTATAAAAATGATACCATTTGAATCCTCTTGATGTCTTCTTTCTTTCTATGTTTCTATAAGCTACTTAATAAAACAATTTATTCCCTTCTTGTGCATTAGAAGAGTTAAGAAAGCCCCTGTCTTGGTATTGTGAGTTGCCACCCTGAGATACAGTGTCGTCACTTCCAGGCACCAACCCACCTTTAGAATTTCCAGGGAATTTGGAGTTGTCTTCATAACCCTAATCCCCCCACCCTCAACCAACCCAATCTCTTGATTGTAGTCGTTGTCAACATCATCAACAAATTTGACATTGTCTCGCATGCTGTAGAATCCACCATCTCTAGGTGGACAGGTACAATGAGTACCAAAAAGCCCTCTGAACTCTTCTCGCACTCCCTCCTGTTCAACGTCTCTAATTTCCTTTTGACGTTGCATCTCTCGTTCAGCCTCCTCCTTTGCCACCTTGGCCTTCAATTTCTGGAGCTCCTCCATCTGTCGGAGTTTCAAGTATTCTTGCACAGCTGGAGTCGAGACCATGCCCGGGACCATCATCAGCATTAAAACGTTGGATTTTTTGAGTAACTCAACTCTACAAGTTGCACGTGCTACCATGGCCTCTATTGCAGCAGCTTGTTTCATCACTGCGACTGCGTTAGGTTGCAGTTCCGGATGTCTATCCCTAGCTGCCTTTGTTGCCTTTATGCACGTGGATCGTTTTGCAGGACGCTGCACTAGTGATTCGTAATGAAACTCCACAAGACTTTCTCCCAAATCAATGGTATCTGCTTATGATTCATGATCTAAAGATTGGCCCTTCTTTTTTGAAGACAAGCCAAGGGAGTTGAAACCGTCAGCCCAACCTGCAACGTCTTTTACTAACAGCCAACAGTGCTCAAATGTAAACTCCAATTTTTTAGGATGTTTACGCTGGCATAGCTCTTTGGACATTTGAAGAATGTCAACATGACTAGCACCACTACAATTTAACAACACAATTTGTTTATGATGTCCAATAAACTTCATAACATTGTGCTTTATTTGAGACCACTTGGACTCAAGTGACCTAGCCGGACGAAATCCAATAGGCTGGTGATCAAGATAGTGCTTAGAAATCTGATCCCAGTATATACCTGCCTTCTGCTGATTGCCGATGATTGGATCTTGGGAAATAGTGATCACACTCCTTGCAAATTGGCATTCTTCCTCCTGCGTGAAATTTTTGCAATTCGCTTATTGTTGCGGCACAAGTATTGTTTGGCCACTTCCTTGCCCATGGTGCTGCACACCTCTTCCAATTGCTTCCACATGAACCTCTGATTTGCCTCCTCCATATCCGAAATCAACCTCAGAGTTTTGCTGGCGTTGCAAACCCTCGCGATGCAAACCTTTGACTTCATCGACATTGACTTGCAATCGTTGACCTCTGCCTTGCTCAAAAAACCCTAATCCTCTCTTGGTGTCAAAGCTTTCTTGCAGATCGGCCCCTCTTCCACCAACCCCTCTTCTTTCGACTCCTCTTCCTCCTCTTCCTCCTCTTCCTCCCACTCCTCCTCTTGCTCCCGCTCCTCTTCTTCCTTTGACTCCTCTTCCTTCAACTCCTCTTCCTCCGACCCCCCTTCCTCCACGAGTCGACATCGCACTTGCCTTGTCGATTGGACACTTTTCTTGCAAATTCCTCAAACTCTCCCATCTCCCATCCAACACTCGACTATGCAAATTTCTCAAAGTCTGGTGTCTCCCACCGAACGCTCCACCTTAATTAAACCAACATCATGTAAGCACAATTGTCACACCCTCAGAATACCCTAAACGATAGAACTGCCTTTCAAGCGTGCTGAGAGAACCTCCTGTCACGCTTGCTCATCGTCCCTGCAGCACAATGTGGCAAGGCCTCTCACAAACTCACCCTGTCAGTGCCGCTGGAGATTGCAAAAGTGAACAATGTGACAATCCCTCGCCACTTGCCAGTCTTGAGCCAATTGGTGGAGATGCCCTTAGATATTTATCATTAGAAGACAGCGTTCCTTGCGAGGCAATTTATGGTTTTGCACTGAGAAGCTAAACTCATACCCTAAATAGAGTGAGAAAAGCTACTTTTGCTTTACTGGGCCAAAACCCGAGTGATAAATGCAAGTGAAAATTATAGCGTTGTGGATAAAAACATTTGAAATTTTTTAGCAGGTGTTGCTATTTGCCAAAAATTCTGGAGGATCGTGCATGCTATTTTTGGAAAATTATGGAGGGCAATGTTGCTAATTTAATATGTTCCATAGCTCTTCGTTGCTAATGATAGACAAAAGAAGTGGCAAATTTTAAGTCCAAATGTTCATGGTTTGGAGTTTTTTTAAAGTTGCATGCCACTAACATGGGATTTGAGCCCATCTTGCAAAGCAAGACTGCCCAATATGCAATGTTAGTGTCCTGCAACACATTACAAACAAGCCACAATAGGTACAAGTTAGAATTGGGAAAAAAAGAGTAGTACATGACAAACAAGGTTACAATTGGGAAAAAAAGAGTACTACATGACAAATAAGCCACAGTAGAGGTACAAGTTTAGGGTTTAGAAAAGGGGGTAGTTTAGGTTGCGTGATTCTTCAACTCATCCTCCAGCTCCTCCTTCCAGCTTTTGCAAGTTCAAGCCCCCTTGAGTTTACAAATCTTCAAAGTTAAGGAGGTGCAAACATGCTTGACCTCATGGAAATTAATGGATACAAAGGCAAAAATGAATAAGTGATAAAGGATTGTGGATACTGACGTCCTTGAACATCAAACATCTCCATTTTGGCCACCCTGTACGGCACTTTTCCAAGAGCCAATGGTTCCCTTATAAAGAAAAGTGTCTAGGTTGTAATATTTTTGGCCAAACATCCTCACAGCCAAAGGCAGGTGCTTGCCTAGTCTATTCCTTTGGCAAGACTTCAAAAATTTTAGGATTGAGAAACACCTCTTGTCCTCCACAAACCCAAGAACCAGGCAACAACCAATGTTTGCCACTTTGAAATACTCGGAAATTAACTTAGTAACATGCTGAGATTGTGACAACTTCCTCCATAACTTGATGATAGGGTTTGCATCAAAGAGGGCTTCACACGCGGCCTCACAATATGCCTTCATTGTAACTTTGAAGAAACCTTATTGGTTGTCCAAATGTGCTGCAAAAAACATCTTCGGAGCAAGGTAAAAGCCGTCCTTCAAAGCAGTGGCTTTGGAGTAAAACTTCTTTATTACCTCCAAGTGTCCAAAAAAGGACTCTTCAGCTCCTTCATGCCTCCAATGTTGGAGGTATATGATGCTGTGAGTCCCAGATTCAGCACTAGAAGTCCTAAATTCATTTTTTGTTTTACTTAGTTTTGAAATTATATCAATATAAGTGGAATAGTCATTTATGTTGATTTAGAGTAGTTAAACTAAATGGTTAGCGGTATGCCATTTACCCTACTCCTTTTAGTAAGTCATTAGGAGCAATTGGTGAGGTTTTAGTAGTTTTTAGTTAGTTTGAGTGACACACACACTAGGGGTTTGGGATTCCCTCCAGAAGTCCCTACTAGCCTAATTAGAGAGGATTAGTTTAGGATTGTTCAAGGGATTGCTCACTTATGCCATGGTCAAGGGCCACATCATTGGTTTACAACCCGACAACTATTGACAACAAAATTTGGTGCATCTATATCCAAGGTGCCCAATACCTTTAGCTCCTTAGAGAACGTGAGTTCGAGCGGTCAACCTTGCGAGGCTACTAGTCAACCTTGGTGAAAGGAGGTTGACAAATGGCAATAAAATGCCACCAAAATCCATGGAAGAGTTTCTCAAGAATTTACAACAATCCCCTAAGTTTCAAATCGTTTCAATAGTGGCAAGATCTCAAACGGCCACATCCAGCTTATTTCAAGAATAGACACAACAACCAATTTCAAATTCTTATTCATTTGGAGGCCAATTGACGGAAGCAAGGAGTGTTTCCTAGCTCCCACAACAATGTTGGAAGACTTCAAGAAGTCAATTTCTCATTTTTGGGTGAATTCCCAATTCTGGATTTTTCATCCATCCACCTCTAACCCTTCATTCAAGTTTCCCGACGCCTTGTAGCTTGGAATTGGGAGTGTAAACAACCAAAACCGGCTATTTTGGGTCCAAGGAATCCAATGCCACCGTTCATTTGTCATTTGGAGCTATGCTTCAAAAGTAATGGCAAATTCATCCAAATTTCATCCATTTTGAGCTTTTCTTAGAATTTAGGTAGATTTCAAGGAATCTATGGATATCCTAGATAGAGGTCCCAAGGTGTCCTCCCTCAAAAGTATAAAGGGAGGCCCACCTCCTTCCAAAACCATCACTTGTCACTTACCATCACTTGGGTCCATTCCTTCCCTCACTTATAGCCATTTTTCTCATGTTTAGACCACTTCCCCTTGTTGAGAGCTCACCCTTGGTTACCATCACTAAATCCTTAGCTTCCTTTGTTCCTAGCACCCTTGTACTTCCCCTTTGGTGGAACCTCCTTCCGTTGTGCTTAGTTAAAGTGTAGTTTCTTTTGTCTCTGGTCATACTAACCCCTAGAAAGTTGGATTACGATTGGTGATGCCACTCTTCTACACTTCCTAAAAGTCTCAGTTATCATTCAGGTTGCTTAGTTAGTTGTTAGAACCACTGGTTAAAATAGACCCCCTCTCAAGGAAGATTAGCTTATTAGTGTCGTTACTAGAACTCCTACACCAGCCCAAGCCCTCCTAGCAGTTCTTATAGAATCTTTCCAGCTTAGCCTTAGCCTGGCTAACTGTCTTGATTCTTGAGGCAACTCTTTGAGAAACCACTTTGCTCAACAATCCCATTAGCTTGAGGCCTTGCCTTGCTCATGGATTCCTTCATCTAGTGGCATTACCTCGTACGCAGTCCCCTCAAGCTAGCCGCCTCAGCCCTTTTTTTGTCATATCCCAGACTTTAGCCCCTTTTTCCTTGGAATTCCAATAGCCTCATTAGTCTCCCTCTTGAGCTCACAGCTCAATCTCTCTTCAAGTCTAGCAAGCTCAGTCTCCCTCTCAAGCTCACAGCTCAGTCTCCCCCGCAAGCCCACAGCTTAGTCTCTCTTTGAGTCCAGCAACTCATGCTCCCTCAAAATTCACAGCCCAGTCTATTTTGAGTCTAGCAAGCTTAGTCTCTCTCAAAGCTCACACCCCAGTCTCTCTCAAATCTAGCAAGCTTAGTCTCCCTCTTGCACTCACAACTCAATCTCTCTTGAGTCCAGCAAGCTCAGTTTCCCTCTCGAGCTCACAACTTAGTCTCTCTTCGAGTCCAGCAAGCTCAATCTCCCTCCTGAGCTCACAACTCAGTCTTTCTTTGAATCCAGCAAGCTCACTCTCCCTCTCAAGCTCATAGCTCAGTCTCCCCCTCGAGCTCACAATTTAGTCTCTCCCTTGAGCTCACAACTCAATCTCTCTTTGAGTCCAGCAACTCAAGCTCCCTCGAAGCTCACAACCTAGTCTCTCTCGAGTCTAGCAACTCAATCCCTCTTGAATTCACAAGCTCAGTCTCTCTTCGAGTCCAGCCACTCAAGCTCCCTCTCTAGTTCACGAGCTCAGTCTCTTTCAAGTTCACAGCTCAGTTGTCTTTCAAGATCAGCAGCTCAGTCTCCCCCAAGTTCACGAACTTAATCCCTCCTTCAAGTCCACAGCTTGGTCCCCCTTCTCGGGTCCAGCAGCTCATTCCCTCTTGAAGCTCACAACTTAGTTCTCCTTGAGTTCACAGCTCAGTCACTCTCAATCAGTCCCTCTCAAGCTCCTCTCAGCCCTCTCGAAGCTCATAGCTCAATCTCTCTTTGAGTCTAGCCCACCGCCTCTCAATTTTTGAGCGCCCTGCCTTTGAAGTTCCAAGGTCCGGCACTCTGCCCTCAAATTCCCAAAGGTCCGGTACTTTGCCCCTCAAATTCCCAAGTCCAAGCACTCTGCCTTTGAATTCCTAAGGTCCGGCACTCTGCCCCCCAAATTCCCAAGGTTCAGCATTCTACGCTCGATTTCCAAAGGTCTGGCACTATGAGCCTCTCGATTTCTTTTGGTGTCTAGTAGCTCAAGCTTTCTTGAGCCAGTGGCTTAGTCTCTTTTGAGCTAGAGCTCAGTCTCTCTTGAGCCAACAGTCCTCGAGGTCAGACCCCCTGGTCCTCACCCCCGACTGATACTCGGATGTGATATCTAGCTACAATATCTGGCCTGTGATACCCGGCCCCGCCAAACCTTAGCCCTTGACTTCGGGCTCCGGACCCCTATCCTGCCAAGCTAGCAGTTTGACTCACAGAATTTCAGAGTATTTTGACTTAAGGAAAATTGGGTCCCTTAATTGGGCTCACCCACTTTTTGGCTTTACTACTTATTTAAATAATTATTCCAAAGCACGTAGAGATCTTTGGATTTGCTTAGCTTAGAAGTTGCATTATAGTGCACATGGGAAACCACAAACCGTCATATATCCATTATTGACCCAATAAGAAGATATCTTATGGCATCCAACGACATTCATGACTAACCAAAAGGATTAGGATAATCATTGATTTTTGGTCATCAAAGCCAATTTATATTGTGATTATTTGTTACAAGGCAGTAGCATAGACTAATCCATTAGAACGGGTTAATCTACCAATCCGCTAGAATGTTGTGATTATTTGTCTCTAGAGTAGAGTCATTGTACGCTTGATTCAGCACAAGCATGAAATACTGGAGGCCGTTTACCATCCAGCTGAAGGACATGTTGAATCCCATGACGAGGTATGATTATTTGTGACCCAATTGCGATTAGCCACAATCCATTTATCAAATCAATTATTTCTTTGCTCATCATTTTATATTGTAAATTCATTAGAAAATATCCATTGCTTGGAAGGCATCTTTAGTTGGAAATCTACAAACCAAACCCACCCTCTTGCTATTTTCTTTCATGCTTAGCTCAACTTCTAGCTAAGATTAGAACCCAGTTGTGCTTGCGTTTACTTCTTGAGGGAGAGGTTTGAGCACTCACATTTGCCAAAAGCATCCAGAAGGTCTTGTTGGAAAAATCTACGATCCAGTTCATCTGAGATGTTTTGGACAATGTTTGCAAGCACAAACAAAGCCGACAACTAATAAGAACAGCATAAACGGCACTAAGAAGAACAGCAGTAACAACAAAAATGGGACTCTTGGAAAATGAGAACAAGACCAAGACCCTAAACAACAAGGACAAAACTGAGAAAACCAACCCAATAATGGCAAGAACTATATTAATAAGTACAAGACTTATAATAGCAGTAACAATTGTCATTAAAACAAGACTAAGACTAATAATAAGAAGTATAAGACTCATACAAACAAGCCAATAACAGCAAGAACAGGACTATAAAAACAAGCAAAATAACAACATGAACATGACTATAAGAACGAGACCATTAACAAGAAGAATTGGATTGATCAGGACGAGATTAATGAAGACAGAAATAATAAGAACATGACTAACAAAAACAAGAGTGACAAGAAAAACAATGTCAGAATTTGTAACTCAACAAAAGTTAGATACAAAATTAAAGAACTTTACAAAAATGCACAAAAGGCTTCAAACATGGACATTCTACGATTCTTAACTTTCAAATAAACAAATCAGAGAGTAATTCACCTAGAAATGCAATAATTCTAGAAATGCAACACCACATCAACCCACAAGAATTCACAGTTAGAAACCAAAACAATGAATAAGACACATGGTTTTGGTATAGCTACAGGTCCATACATCAAAAAATATCAGTACTTCCAAAAAAAAAAACATGGACTGAAAAGCATGAACCAAAAAATTGCAAATACAATCTAAAGCTATGTCAATCTAAGCCTAAGAAGGAATAATCAGAAATAAGATAAAACTACATATCTGCAAGCTACCACTCCATGCTGAAACTAACGCTCTTGAATCCTGCCATCGTAACGAAGTGGTATTACCCAGACTGCTTATCATAGCAGCGGTGTTTTGATGGAGATCCCTCCATCATGTTAATACTCGTTATTTATTTATATTTGTGTTGATTTCAATAAATCAACAGTTGTGACAAAAGGAAAGGTTGTGGTGAAGACCACGGTTTGGTGACAGTGCAACGGCTATAAATTCCAATGCATTGCGCTGTCTTGTCACATGCACAGCTCAGAGAGGTAGGTAGCGGGTTGACTGGGCCAATTTCTTGCTTCACTAGCTGTCAAACCGCAGGCCGCCATCACCGCTCGACGAGTTTGATGGAGTTCAAACTTGGACCGGCGGGCGGCCAGAGACGACCGCTTCTCCAGCCAACCAAGTCTACGACTTGGCGACTAAAGACAAGCGTTTGACGCTATTATATGCCCGCAAGGGCACGTGGCTACTTTACGGTGGTGTTTATTTTTTAATTTAATCATTTTCATATGTTTATCTAGATGTTTTGAAAGGCTCATATATTTTGCCTTTGTTTGAATAAAAAATACTAGGGATTTAAAAATGAATGGGAAAAATATAAAAGGAAAAGGGCTTTGGCATCTATGATAGATTAAGATAGAGAAGGGCATGGGCTAATGTGCTCTACCTCCCTACCTTAGATAGAGTCAAAATTAAGAAAAAGATATTCTTTAGTTGTTGGAAGTGAGTGTATGAGTGTTGGTGAGAAAAAGGAAGAAATCTCAAAATTTTGATGTAAGAGAATTTTCTGTGTATTTATGACTTTGAACTGAAATTTGGAGAAATTATTTTTTGTGTGATTACTTTTCTAAAATGAGTTTGCAAATTTGACTTGGAGTTGTAATGCTAAAGTTATGAGTGTTTGAATTTTGGAATCGAAAAATCGAATTATAAAGAAAAGTTGAGATTTTAACAAACCATAGCTTATGATCTGTATATCATTTTGCAACAAGATTTGAAGGGACTGTTTATCTTAGTTTTAGTTCTTTAGAAAGTTCTTAAACTTGAGATTTAAAGCTTGAAAGAGAAAGTTATGGAAGTGTGAAAGATTGAAAGTGGCTACTCTTTTATTATGAGAAAGCTGAAATTTTGAATAGCTACAACTTTTAGACAATATGAAACTTTCTTTTCAAAATTGTAGGAGTGATAGTGTGTTATTATAGCTTTTCAAATTGTCTTTAATCATTCCGTTTGAAGTCTTATTGAAGAAGTTATAGTGTGTAGGAGTTGAGGGTTTGGGTGCTTTCTAAAAAATTGAGATCCACACTTTGATTGACTAGAATTTTCAAATAGAGTTTTATTTTGAAATAAAAATTTTATAGATTTTAGCTAGTGGTATCATCTTTTCAAATTGATATCACGTTTCTATAGATGATGTGTAGAACAAAAATTAAAGAAGTTTATAGAGGCAGTGTTTAATTTGCAAGAAAAAAAAGTGCTTCTATTTTGAATCCACATAACTTTTGGAGAGCGGCATAGATTGCGTTGAAATTTAGAGGAATATTAGAGGGTTAGAATAGCTTTTTAAATTGCTATTACAATTAGCATTTGGATCTTTGAACCATCTGTGGCACTAAATAAAAGGTCGTAGCCTTTCTAAGATTTGTTATTTGTGATTTTTCTCATTGTTTTTATTAAAACATGAAGACTCAAAGACATGAAGACTTGAAGACATGAAGACTTGAAGATATGAAGACTTGAAGACATGAAGACTTGAAAATATGAAGACTTGAAGACATGAAGACTTGAAGACTTCAAGATGAATGTTTTGGGTTTATTTTTTATGTATGTGTGGAATGTGGCTTTGATATTCCTAGTCGGTTTTGGAGGCTCGTTTGTCAATTCATTTCTAGATTATTTTGTAAACCTTGTTGCGGGTAGTTTGGGTTAAACCAAACTTAACTCTATTTATTGTTGTGGTGACAAAGTGGGATTGATCACCCATATGGTCAAGACTTGCTCTGTTCTCACGATCTGTAGTTTTGGCTAGTAAATTGTGAATTTGAATTTAAGATCCCGTCATACGGACGGTAGCTCATGTCTGCTGTCCCGATCTACCCGTCTCGTATTCAGTGAGCTCTTATCCGTACTTTGACCCTCATACTCTTAGAGCCAACCACATAATAGGCCAACGGAAGATTAAAGACTGAAGATCTGAAGAATGAAGATCAAGATCGAAGACAATTTTAGTCAGCAACGCACAATTGCAGCGAGACACCTTGCGTGTTCTCAATGCACTCTCCTCTCAACTTGACACCGTTAGGGTATACCTTAGAAGGCAGATTGAAATGAAATCTAGTATTTTGAAGATATTTCAGAGTATGTACGGTTGATGCTGTACTTATCTCAGACTATTGATTTTCAAACGTTTCTGTTTGGTTGCTTGTTTACATAGAGTTGTATACGCTTGTTATTGGCGCCGTTTTTTATAATACCGGCGGCCAACGAAGTCAATGAATATGTTGTAGAAGTCTCTTGTTCCTTCAAAGTGTGCTCTATAAATTTCAGTATGAATGTCTATCATCCAAATGCATGTAGTCCGAATGTGTCTAGCTTGAGGTGTTATGCTGAACTGTGAAGCAAAAAAATGATTATCGCGGTAGATGTTGATGTGTACTCCAGTTGAGATTTGTGGCAGCTCTAATGCCGCATAATTCAAAAGGCGTTGGATGTAATCGTCAACGTCACGTTGGACTGGGTATTTTATTATGTAAGATGCAATCGTCGACGCAAGTTGGACCGGGTGTTTTGTTACGTAAAGTGTGATTGTCGACGCCACATTGGACCGGATGTTTGTCACGTAGGATGTGATCATCGACGCCACATTAGATCGGGTCTATTGTCACGTAGCTACATGATTGTCAACGCCACACTAGACCGGGCATATAATCAAACCGTATAAACTGAATTGGCCATGCTTTCACTGAAGATATCTACAAGGAAGAGAAATTGTAGAAGTTTAAAACCCTACGAAGCTAAACAGTAGCGCAATTGCAAGGAAAGAGTCTTTTAGAATGGCATAATCCACAATCCTAAGTCCCCAAGGGCACTATGGAATCCAACAAACGAAATTGGAGAATCCCACATTACACAGAAACTTTGCCTTTTAAACCAAGTATACAAACAGTTCCAAAATCCCAAGGCATTTCAAAGATGCGGTAACAAGCTTCACTCATGGACACTTGCATGGTCTTCTAAAACTGCAACGGTAGGCAATCCCGTCAACACTACGCCTCCACACACACCCCCAATCAAGTCGACCGCAAACATGCCGTTCACATCTGGCTGTAAACAGCTCCAACTGTAACGTAACCTCACATGTACAAGGTACTACATGAATCACAATACGCGCTGCGCTCCTACAAGCTTTGCAACACCACGACAAGATCATGTGAACGCAAGACAAGACGCATGAAGACTCAGTAAGGAAACATGCATTCGGTAGTTCAAAATTTCTGCACGCAACAACATGCATTCATTTGGTCTCCTCGAGATCCACGCAGACATCAAGGGAAGAGCTTGAAACTTTTCAACTCCACGGGGCTTGCACATGTCCAAAATCACCATGAATCTCTCCAAAAAAGTAATTGTTGCAGAGAGAGTGATTATAGTACAGCGCGTGCCATAACTCAACCAAACCGCTTCCCGTCACCTTAAGGATGTATTGCAGCAGAGGTGGCAGTTTGCGCCATGCCACATCAAGTGTATAAACCACAAAAATCAATGTATGTTAGGGTCACCCAACCTTTCGTAGAACACTAACCGCATCCGCCACTTTTGTAATCTACACCCGGATCTAATCGCGGAAGTTCCCACCGTCAGTGCGCTAGCAATCTAAAAGCATCCAACGGAAGCAATTTCCAATTGGACCAATCTCCGAACCGCAAGTGAACGCGACAAAGCCATATCCATACTATACAGCTAGGGCACTATAGTGCTCTGTGGTTGTTAAAAGGTTAAATTGCCAAAAAAAAAACCTACTGGGCACTAATAAATAATATTGAAGACCTGCAAGCAACTATAGCATTGTTTTGCAAGGCGCTTGTTTCTCCTTAGTAGAGTGAGATTTTAGATATGGGAATTGATATAAGTACCACCCCTTTTCAACTACTCTACCACACTTACTATATGTGGTTAATATTTACAATATTAAAGTAAGTGTGGACCATGAAAAAAACACTAGTGAATCTTTGTCAACTTTTTGTAGATTTGACCATGGTTTCCTTGTGGATACATCCACAAGTGTGAGCATTAACTACAAGAAAAGGCTGTCAATTTGGTCATTTTCTGTAGATTCAGACATTTTTTTGTCAATTCGGACAAGTTTTGTAGATTCATACTTGTTGATTCCGACATTGTTTTCTTGTAGTGATATTGAGTTTCAGATTTAGTGATGAGCTAAAGAGCTACAAGAGTATTTCTTGGACAAGGCAGAACAAATTAACTAAACCTTGTTAATGTATTGACAAAACGTTGACAAAAGTTTGTCAATTGTATGTCCAAATCAACATATCCTAATTGATAGCATGATTGACAAAAGTTTGTCAACATTTTGTCAATTTAGACATAATTTCCCTTGTAATAACTACGATTACACTAAGTATGAACATTGTACATGACGTGTAAGCTGCCCTTGGCATCTGTGAACAATATTACAGTGGATCATCGCGGCATTGTTGAACTTTACAATAAATGTAATAATCATTGTAGTTGTTCATGGTTTCATAACATTCAGTAGCACTAGTAAAGGCTGCTCTCCCTCCAAAAGAATGGTGTGGAATATTGCACACCTTTCTTTAGCTATGGGGACACTTAATTGAATTGTCAGAGTTTATGAAAGGGAAGCTTAGTTCAATGCACACACGTAGAGGGGGCCAAACGTGTCAGAAAATTAAAATTAAAATTAACTTTTTTTTTGTCAAGATGAAGTTCGTGGATGATACCTAATGAGAGGGAAAGGTAGCCTCTCTTTAGGCTACTGAATGTTATGTTTGAGTTTGGGCAGATGAAGCTTCAAACTAAAACTACACTAAATATGGCGTTTAGGTTGCCCCACACTAATCCTCATATCTTACACTTTTACTGCTATAAAATCAATTTTCATCACTAATTAATGCAAAATAACAAGTTTGAAAGGGCCTTGCAACCATTACAAAGCTGCTGTAGAAAAACTTAACAAGATTTAAGTTGTAAACCATGTGAAATCCAAACATGGCCAACCATTAGTGTGGGGCAACCTAAATGCAATATTCAATGTATAGAACTTTAATTAGACACCTTGTAATGGTTGAAATTCATTGTGATTGGTGGTGATAGAACAATTATATATGATACAATAATGAAGGAGAACTTGTTAGTAGTTACAAAACTTAACAAACTTTATTGCATTTGTTATGGAAGGCATGCAATATCAAATTTGAGGGTCCAAATTGTGCACACCAAGTTGTAGAATACTCTCTTTTACCACTACAAGGAAACCATGATTGAATCTATAAAAAAGTTGACAAAAATTATGACCTAATCTACAATATATTGTAGGTTAGATAACAATCTTTATCAGCTTTTTGTAGATTTGACCATGATTTTCTGGCTCTTAAGAATCAAGGAGAACAAGTATGATGACGGCGACAATGAAGGATCTAAAACAAGTGGGAGTAGACAGAATCCCCTTGACAAAGAGTGACCAGCTTGAAGCTCACCACCTGCTCATCTACCTAAGGCAAAGCAGCTTGACTCCCGTTCCATGGGCTCCCACCTTCCAAACCCATGACCACCATGTCAAACCCAAGGGTAAATTGTTGCAACTTCTACTCCCACATTCCAGAGTTTTTGGCGCATAAGCACGCATGCACAAAATTGTAAACTATTTAGGCACAGGGTAAAGGTTAAATCCTTTTGTTTTTGAATGATTGAAACTAACATCTGCAATTGACAAAATTGATATTACATTTCTGTTTCATGTATTGCACTACACATTCTTGTTACTACCTTACTAACATGAGAACCGTCCTAGTGGTGTAACATTCAGGATTTTGCTTGAGCACATAAAATTTTGGGGAAATTACAAATAGGGGTGTGAAAACAAAAAATATTACAACCAGGGGCATAGTTTCAAAATGATTACAGGTAGGGGCACAATTTCAAAATAATTTATAAACTTTTGAATTTTTTTTGGTTTGAACATTGGTTGATTTAGTAGAGACATCACATTAAATGATAGCTAATTTTCAAAAAACTTAGAGGTCTCTTCAAAAATTGTCATCCTCTTTACTAAATATTCTTTATTTAGGCTTGATTTAGAGGCCTTTAAGTTTTTTGAAAGTTAACTAACATTTATTGTGATGTATCTAAATCAAATAATCAACCAATGTCCAAACCAAAAAAAATTACAAAAGTTTATAAATTATTTTGAAATTGTGCCCCTATTTGTAATCATTTTGAAACTATGGCCCCCTATCTATAATCATTTTCATTTTCATGCCCCTATTTGTAGTTTCCCCTAAAATTTCACAAGTGTCACACCATCTCGTCATCTTAGCAAAGAGCACTATGTTTTTCAAAATGATCAAATACTTAAGTGCTCATCCCTGCAAGATTCAATCGAATAGGGGTTTCAAAGAAATTGTTTTTATCAAGGCATTTTTGCTCTCACTTGTGAGAGCTTTCTCAAGAGAGAACCAACTTTTTCTCAAACTCTGTTTTTTCATTAAGAAAGCAGAAGCTTTTATGCTCATATCAAGGTGTAGAAAATGCAAGTATTATCTCTCCTAGGTCCGCAAACTGCCTCGCCTGAGAAATATTGAAAAAAGATGGGAAACCCTGTTCACCATCTATTGTATTTGGGTGGATGGGAACGGACAACGTCAAGACCACTGTGATAAATCACAATTCTTGTACTGCAAAAAGAGGCAGAGAAAACCGTGGTTGAGAAAAATGATTTTGCTGATAAAACAACAAAGGTTTGAAATCCCCTAGTATCTGAGAGTTCGTGCACTATATCCGAATGAAATCAATGTGTTGGTTCAGGTAGTACCAGTATGTTTATAAGCGACCTCTGGGAAAGTACCAATACTAGAATGCATGGTGCGAGACCTTCGAATCCCCCAATAGACTCCTCTCTCAAAGTCCAGCAATCCAGCTTCTTACGCGATGAACACACCATTGAAAAGAGCTGATCTGAGGAAACCCCTCCGAATCACTCTCTCTGGTGGATTATGTCAAAAAGAATATATACAGTTTAGGGAAAGAATCAAAATTGAGATAGGGCTGTGCAATTTCGGGCAAAAGTTCATTTACCTACAACCCTCACCATCGTACCCACCTACTCATGCAAGTACAGGTATGATGCTCTACACAATACCACTCCCCTATGCTCCAATATAAGACCGCAACTAAATCCTGAAGCTTCCAATTCTTCTTTCTATTCTACGAGGCAATGACTTCTTTAGATATGTTGAGGTTGGTTTATGTAACACTAAGAAGTTTTGATTGCTCATCTTTTTGGACTAAGGTCCTGAATAAATGGTTCTGACTAGCAATCACAATCTCTTGAAGTCCGATTCTGCATGTACTGTATAGTACGATGTCTAACATTTCTGTTTAACAATTTCTGTACCATTAGCAGCCAGTATAATTCGATGTTACTTCGCTGGTTATGATCAACTAGTTGCAAACAAACCTTGAGGATACATACTGTGAGGATTGAATTAGTCAATTTAGAGTTCTATGCCAACATGAAAATATTCATACCTGAACCAGTTCAAAAGATTACAACAACGGAAAATTTGTCATGTTGCAAGAGCAGTATTTTCATCCTTGAGCAAGCAAGCTAAAGCTGCCATCACTTACTTGCCTTGAACCAGATAAGCATCCACCACTGATGCTGTGAGCCACATATGAGCACCAAAACTTTCTGAAAACAGTTTAGGGTGTACTGGTCGTAACAACCTTAGCGAGAATGAAGATGCTAAGGATGTGGCCGTTTGTGGCTGTATTGACGCTGATCATGAACATGAGGAGCGCGAGGGGGAACAATCCTAAACCAAGCCAAGTGCCATTTCACAGTGACTGTAATTACTCCAGGTTTGCAATACAAGGTGGTGTACAAGAAGGAGCCCGTAAGGCACAACTAAGAGTTTGTGGTGAATGTGCAGGGATGCCACAACAACATTGCATTGTTTACCGTCACCGCAACGCATCAATCAACCACAATCAACATTGAAGATGGTTCTTAAGTTGTTGTAGAAGACAACCCCGGCGGAACGGCTATAATCTCCGGATACCTTGTTGATAGCATTGTTGGACAAAAGCTTGAAGCTTAAGCTTACCACCTGCTCATCCACCAGAGGCAGCTTAGCTCCCGTTCCATGAGCTCCCACCTGCCAAACCCATGATCACCACGGCAAACCCTAACCAAATTCACAATCACCACAACAAAACCTAAGCATACTACCATCAAGATTTGCACTAAGGGCCGCTTCACTTGGGCTTGCGCCCAAAGCTGCTCCACGACCCCCGCGCCCTACTACTCATTAGTCCTTGCACGCGCCCTGATCGCAGGGTGTAGGTCCCACGCTTCAGCGCCATTTATTTTCGACATTTCTTCTAGCAAAATTTGTACACAATTGAGCTCCCCTCAGACCACACAAGCAAAAAGAATTGACCTAGTAAGCTTAGTGATAGTATGTTCACAGAAAATGAACAGAGTTTTGTGCTAAATGGAGGCTTTTGTCAAATCGGACATTCACTTGTCAATTTTGTGTCAATTCAGACACCATATCCTTGTAGTGATAGTGTTCACAGATGCCAAGGGCAGCTTACACGTAGTGTACACGGTTCATACGTAGTGTAAATGTCGTTCACAGTACAGCTCCTATTGTACTTCCTATGCCACATTTCAGCCAAATATTTGCTATAAGACTGAATCTGCACATTTAAACTGCCGATTGGCTCGTTATACCGATTAAGGAACCCAGATATGCACAACCTGATATACAATCCTCCATAAGAACCAGGCTATTTCCAAAAAAGACAAATTAAACCCGTTTACTTATGAAAAGGTCTTGCTTGCTCATGTCGCCATAATCAGCCAGTTGTTGGTTGTGCCCTCGCTCTAGGTGGTTGTTGTTGGTTGTACATTTGAAGCAGGTTTCAGCGAGTTGGAAGACTGTGAAGCAACAACTCTGGCCCTTTTCTCTTGCTCCTTCTGGATCAAAGCCTCGGCGTCTCGCAAGGATTTATTGCGCTTCTGCTCCTCCTGCTGAGCAGCAAGTTTCACCGCTGATGCAAATGTGAACAGCGCCTTGGCTGACTTGTGCCTGAAGAAAATCAAAAGAGAACTCAGCATGTACACTGCTATTGGTATAAGCATGACTTGGGTAACTGTCTACTGTAACTCATCCTTGAATAGAAATGGCGTCTCTACCGTTCCTTGCAGTGGTCTACAACCTCCCACTTTGAAATTGCATAAAAAAATTGTTACATAATAATAAAAAGTTGGCCATAACAAACGTGGCTTCATTACCTAAAGATTTCTCCATAACTCTATAAATTTCTCAAAAATCAGAGTTCTATGGATGATAAAACGCTTAAAGTGACGCAAGTGGTATCCTCTAATTCTCAAAAGATAATGCAAAAGCAAATAGGTGATGACTTACTGCATGTCGTGATTCGCATCCTCTGCGCCACCCATTGTTACCACTCGTCGCACTGCTTCCTTGCAAAGCACTTCAAACTGTTGCCAGTCATCCCCAATTTCCTGCAGTTGCAAACAATTGAACCAACTTAGTTGAATAGACTATCGTTATGTGATGACTTGACAGAATCGACACCCGTTCAATTGCCAAAAGTTTGAATGGTTCCAATACTTCAAGTCGGCAACAAGATACTCAACCAAGATAGCATTGCTAAGACTTGAAGTTCATGTGTTACAGGAGCCAAAAAAAAAAAGGCAGTTGAGCACCTCTGAGCACATAAGTATTGCATAGTAGAATTCATGCACCATGGTATCCCTGTCGTAGTGGTCCTTTCCCATCCTCGACATGTTGATATATTCTTGCAAACCTTGGAGTATGGAGTTCTTTTGAAAATCACCAAATTTTAGCGCTTCTTCACTCATGGAGCCTGCTAGCACCAATATCATCTCCAGTGGCACCGTGCTTTTCTCAGGATCAAGCTGCGGTGCGCATAAAATCAACGACTCAGTTAACCATAACCTAAGTCAGCGAAAGAGGATTGTCTCAAAAATTCTCATATTCACACACTTCATCTCAAGCCATGAATTCTCTGCCTCCACAATTTACTTTAAATGTCTAAGAAGCTGCTGCTAATTCACGAAGAGCGTTTAAAGCAAATGGGAATAACAGCATACTCCAAGCAATTACAATGGCCAGAAATTGTTTCATTCTATAAATTACCTCTGTAATGTCACGTTACATACTGACTCCATATTACAACAAATACAACCACTATTACAGGTTTGATAGTTGTTGAAAAGAGGTCTAAGTGTAAATAAAATTCCTATAAGAAAGTGTAGTAACTCACCAGCCTCTTTGCAAGTTGCTGCGAGACAAGAGTCACTTCATGTTTATATCCAGCGAGAGAGAGATAATCAAGCTTCTGCACAGCTGCGAAAAAATCAAACACGTTGACCGTGTCAGTTAATCAAGCAATAGACTCGAAATTCGCTAAAGCATTCCAACGCGGATTAAAATTAGGTCATCTCCCAAAATGGTCACAAACCAAGGATCTACTCATCCGAAGAGGTAATAACACATACCTTGAAACAGTATGTCGTTAGGACGTAAGCCCTTCTTCTTGAGCTCCGCGAGCACGTCCGCCTCGTGCTTCGTCGCGTACTGCTTGCGCACCTTGTTCAATCCACCGGACAACGCCGCCATGCCTTGCTTGGATGCACTCAACATCATCCCTAGTCCCTTGAATGCAATAGCTCCTGCTCCATCGGTGTTACTCATCTTCACAGATCCTCCGCAACAGAACACAGATCGAACAAAGCAGGAAAACACAAAACCTGAATAGAAATGCAGAATCTCAAGAACTTCGATTCAAACTTGAAGATGTTATATGAAAATGGAAGCAACAACAACTCTGGAAATGCAGAGAAGACTTGGAACTGCTCTAAAATTCATCTGATGTTAAGGGGGAGATCGATCGCGGGGATCCTGAATTGGCAAGCGACATCTCGATCGGAGCAGCTTCGGTGTTTCCAACGAGACTCTCACCGGCGCTCCGGAAGACCCAAATCAACCGACATCTGCGGAACATGACGTGGCATTGAGCTGCCAGCTGGGTACGACACGTGTTTTCCCGCCACTTGTCGAGTTGAGAAACCTTCCATTCTGTTCACGAATGTGGCTACATTTCACAAAATTTCTGCTTGAAGCAACTCAGGAGGTTCTGAAATGGAGCATTTAAAGGCTGAAACTGAATTTTAGGGAGGTGAAACTTTTTGAAATATTTTTCAGTAAATTTTCCTTGAAAGACAAGAGAAATTGGCATCTAACCTAAGTTGTTTCATATTTTTTGAAGCTTTGTGAAATTTGTTATGAAATTTTGAAGTGGAAAGGCCATAGGTCTCTAGAATGGTGCACCTCCTCAAATGTATAGTGCATGTACATTGTTGAAGGGTTATGAAAAATAACATGTACAAGTTGAGTTCATTTGAGGAGGTGCACCATTTTAGAGCATGCACCATTTTAGAACCTCCTACCTTAGTTCCCAAAGAAGATTTAGGTGTGCACTTTTTCACAAAGTTTCAAGATGACCTAACAACGCAACTCCAAGATTATATTGATCAAAGTTTACCAAAATTGTTAACATGAGATGTCTAAGAGGGAAGAAGAATACTTGAACCCTAAATTCTCCAAAACAAAATGTTTCAAATTATTAGATTTTTTGGATATTTAGGAATGTAAACTTGGAATAAACTAAAAGTATTTCTAAACAATTGAAGCAAAAGTGTAAGAGATGTTCTCTTCAGGGAATGCTATATTGTGAGCGGGGATTCGTGAGCCATGAGCCTAGATTTTTTGTAAAAATACTCAATTTCACCTATAATCGTGTACATAGGGCCCTACAATTGTGCATTTTAAATTTTAATCTCTTGAAAAAATTACTTTCTTTTTTACCTTTTCATTGATTCCTGCATCACCAAATCTTGACGCACCATTTTAGGCTCACAAAATAGCGTTGTCCTTGAGTGCTCTCACAATGTTAAAATGGTTATATATTTGCTAAGAATTTTGTATCATTTTCAAGGATTTTTTCAAGATTGCATGGAAACTAATACTTTGATCCATGTAAATGTTAACAAGTCCACAACATTTGGTACATTAGTTATGTCTATAAGAGGGACTTGCATTAATTACATCTAGGGTTGCTTATAGGAATAGGTTGCACATCTAATTTATCCAAAAAAATTATCCAATTAGAGCCTTTTTGCACTACAGAGATGATGAAGAAATGGTTTCAAAATAACATTGAGTTCATTATGTTAGATGAATTTTGTTCATATAGTCTTGTGCAAAAGTGATTTAGACATACTTTGCATTTATGATATTGATTTATAATGATTATTACACATTTGCAATCTATTTATGTTAACTTTAAGCATTACAAATATCCTTTAGACTACAACCTCAATATTTTTAAGCCTTGAATGTCCCAAAGGATCAAAATGGTCCTCACATGATTTTACACACATGTTTGAGGTATTGGATCTAATTCTTTGACCTTGCTATAAATTACAATTATGAAGGTATTCAAGTGGTTCATGTTATTGAAGTAATGGCAAGACAATCCAAATGTTATACAAGTGTCTCAAGAGTCTTAATTGGGTGAAACACAAAAGGGGCATGGTGGAAAGCAATGTCTTACATACTACAACCAATCAAATTTCATTGCAAGCTTCTTTGTATGTGCTTTGTGGTAGCAGAAAAGCACCAATAAGAGTCCAAGCATGTTCTAAATTGTTGTCAGGGCAAACCTCACTAATTGTGCTAGTCATCATTTTATGCGCAATAGCAGTTTGAAGCCCTAAAACTACATACAAAGAAGTAAAATCTTCAATAATTTGCAAGTGTGTGCATTCAAATCTAATCTTGCTACTCAAAAATATTGAGATGAATCAAGGGCTTAGAAAATTTTGTAAAAATCATATTATAGCAACTACCTACCAAAAAAAAAGATTTTGTCATCACAAGCATGTTATTTGATCAAATGTTCTAATCTACCATCTCCCACAATCAATTATTCCCAAAATTTGCAAGCACTTTTCTAAGTAAGGTTCTAAAATGGTGCACCTCCTCAAACATACTCAACTTGTACATGTTATTTTTCATAGCCCTTCAACAATGTACGTGCAATGTACACATTTGAGGAGGTGCATTACTTTAGAGACCTATGGCCTTTCCACTTCAAAATTTCATAACTAATTCCACAAAGCTCCAAAAAATATGAAACATACTTGATTAGATGCCAATTCCTCTTGTCTTTCAAGGAAAATTTGCTGAAAAATATTTCAAAAAGTTTTACTTGCCCAAAATTCAGTTTCAGCCCTTAATCCCTAAAGGACCAAGGAGCCCACTTTGGGCTTTTTGTATATTTGGGCAAGCATTTTCCATATAAATACTTGAGGTAAGATGATGAAAACAATGGTGTATGTGCTCATATTGATAAAGCTTGCATTCCTCCCAAAAAAATTTGGAATTGAATAATTTTTGAGTAAGATATGGTACCATATGTGATTTAGGTGTCAACACGGGCATCCCTAAAAAAATTAGAAACAAAGAGATTGGGAAGGGTGTTGCTCAAATAGTGCTCAAAAACACTTTACAATGGCTTATTCAATGGGCAAAATTTGCGGTCAACTTTCCTTGACTATGTAGTAACTTCTATTTTACTTTTTGTTTTTAGAAAAAAATGCCTTTGGAGAGTACTTTACATGATGCTCTAGGTTTACACCACACGGATTTTGCAATTGAGATTTATTACTATACAAATCTCTTTAATGAAGTTTTCGTAGTGTAGTGACAATTTCAACAAAGTAGTTCCCACTTCCAATTTTTTTTCCATTATGTTTTAAGCATTAGATGGTTATGAAATTTGTGAGGCATATAGCTAACTTCATGCTCTACAAGAAATTCAAGTTGCACAAGAAATTTGTAAAGCGGAAGATATTATTTTGGATGACCAAAATAAAAATCGACACTTTAGAGAAGCTTCAAAAAAAGTTTTTATCCTACTTTGAGTGTTATTATCTAATGAAAATATGTCCTTCTAAGGTCTGAAATTTTGAAAGGGTGTACATAATTAAGCAACAAAATAAGTCTTATGGTTGAATTATTAAAAAGAATTCAAAAATTCACTCCACTAATCATTTTATTGAGAGAGGTAACTTTCAAGCCATTTAAACTCGTAAACACAAAATAATTTTAGGGGGTTGAACTTTCCTTTTCAAAACATCTTACCTTAACCCCTCAACGCCCGAGGGGCAATTATTTTGCCCCTTTGAATTTTGTCCAGGAATACAGAAAGTTTTTTTAATACTTTTTTTGTGGTTATTATTATATCTAAATTGTTATTGAAGTCTTGTTTCAGCATCGAGTCTGATTTTGAAAATAAATAACATGATTTGTCTATTCAAGATTTTGTGCAAGGGTGTCCATTGCAAATCTTCACTTTCTAGTGTTGAAGGCTTTTGGAAATGAGCCTCAAGTACACTAGAACTTGGAAAAAAAATTGCATTAAAAATTCATTTAAAAAAATTGTAGAATGAATTTTTCAGAAGCCATAAATTGATTGGGGTTATGCATGTTATACTTTACATACTCATATTTTTTTGGTACCCTCAATTTTAGGTTTGAGATGCAAAAAGAGGATTGAAAGACTTCAAATCACTTTCACAATTTTAACACCCTCATGATCAAACATTATATTCTTTCAATTCACAAGTGATATAGTTGTGATTTCTTTTTGTATGCAATCTATAACATGTCTACTTTGAATTTGTACGGTTACAATTCAAAAAAAATTAATAAGGTTGATAAAAATGCCAGCATTTTGTTCACTTTCAAGCAAATTCTAAGATACTCCAAAATTCCAGGGGCACTGAGGGGTTAACCCTTGAGCGCCCAAGGGGCCAAAATATGGCCTCTCGATTTTGAAAATTTTCCTTGTTTGACCAATATAATCTTTTCAATGGTACGGTGAAAAGACGTGTCCTTTTTCTTGGAGTTCTATGCTTATATGCACTACCAATTAGTATGGTCAATTTTTGTGCATCTCTTTTAGGTGATAGTTTGATTAGAATGAATTTCAAAGGGTCTGCATTTGAGTCAACTTACGTTGAGCACTCAAGGGTTAAGTGTTCCACTGTTTTCAATAGTCCCTGATTTTGGTGAAAATGGCCTGGAAGCTCAAGGGTTAAACCAAGGATTAATAAGTTGACCGAGGTCACAAGAAAATCCGCAAGCACCCCAACCACGAACTTGTCCGTCTGTCCGTCACCCCAAACGTCGTCAACGAAACGAATCCACGTCCGACGAACTAAAAACGAATAACGAGAGGGGAGGCAGGAGCTGCTCTTCCTCTGCCGCAGAGAGAGAGCGAGTTCCAGTTCGTCGTTCAGTTGTCCAGCTCCCCCAACACGCTCCGCAGCTCACTCACTCTCACTCACTCTGCACTTACACACAAATCCGCCTTTCGCCATTCCCCCCTTTCGTTATTTCCCCTTCGCCAAACTCTCTCCCCCTCGCTCGCTCTGTTCCACGCCACTAGGGTTTCCAGCTTGCACTCGCTCTCCTTCTCGCTCTCCTCTGCTTCCTCGACCTCATTTTCTCCTCGTCTCTTTGCCTACAAGTGCGAGTAGCCGTCCACTGGGATTCACACATCATCGGACGAAGCGGGCTCCCTACAGGTTCGGTTTTCTCTCATTTTCTGAACTGCCAGGGTCGTGAATGTGTTGGAGATGAGATGGTTGGAATCGTTTCGTGTCCGTGTTTTTGTTAGCTCTCGGGAAATGACTGGTTTGCAGTTGGAAGCTTGGGCGGTGTGAGGCTATTTTTGAGCTCCAGCTTGTCTGAATTTTGGATTTTTGGTGTTTTGTTTTGTTTGGAATAAGTTTTAGGCGTTGTGTTGTGAGTATTCTATAACTGGTGCGTTTGTCGGGATTTGTTAACGCGTGGAGTGTAATCAGTGAGCTTCATGTGTGATTGTGAGCTTTGTGTAGTCGTTTCGGTGATTGTCCAGAAAAAGGAAGGAATTGGATTTGCTTGGTTTGAATTAGTATTCCTTGTTGCATTTATCTACAATTAGGTTGTGTAGCTCTATTTGGACGGAGTGTAAGTGTTATTCGTTCGCAGCAATCTGAGGCTGTTTTGATTTGCGAAGTAGTTGGATCTAGGGTATTCCAGGAGCTTGCGTTTACTCCTGCATATAATAAATTTGGAAGTTTTAGGCTACAAAGAGAGAGATGCGCGTGCTTTTCCAATCTAGGTACTCGTATCTGCAGGTGGTGCATACTCCTCGGCAGCTGGTATTTACTGACAGTGTGGCTATCACAGGGGCCCTACTTGAATGGTTGGAAGTGAATGAACAAGGACGAATTGAGAACACACGAGGCTTGTAGCATCGCGTCCGGTTCAAGGCTGTTGTTAGAGAAGCTGCTGAGGAATCGACGCTCTCTATTGAGGAATCTTACGCGGAGAAGTGAAATATCAGATGGTCTGATTGTCTGGTTTGTAACCTCGTCTACAGAAGTTGCAGGCTGGGCGGCAAGCATAGCGATTTTAGAGCATTTTGAGGCAGATACGATCAAATTGACACTATTAGGTTTCGGGGATGCCGGAAAATAGAAATCCTCGACTGGTGAATATATCGGTAGATAGAGGGATAGGGCACTTCCTTCGTTCCAAGTAGGAGCGTGATTTTGGCAGTCAATCCATGATGCCGTGCGAATCACCTCTTGCAGCTCAGATTGGTTTTCAGGTTGCTAATCTGAGCAGAAACAATTACAAATCTGTGGCGAAGGAGCTCTGCGAGGTACTTACTTTTCCAAAAGCTTGCTGTTGGAGGGCAGGCAAACAAAGTCGTTGCATCAGTAATTCACGTGCTGTATGACACGCCATTACTTTTTCACTCTCATGTTATGAACGTTGTGTTCTTGTTTCTGTCTGTGCTTTGTGTTTCTTATCGTGCGGTCGTTGATGATTTCGGTAGTTATCATGCGTCAGTAGCAAGCTCTTCGTAAATATTGTTTTAGTTCACTCTTGTGTCTCTTGCTGATGTGCATCCTAATGACAACGGGTTACAGTTGATCAGATATGGACCAGATGGGAGTATCATTTTGTTACGAAATTGCCTGGAGCAAGTCAATTTGGCAGTAGATGATCATAATTTGCAAGTGAAATTCGACTTGTTGACACTTGTTATTCGGAGTTTGATCAACCAGCCCAATCTTGGGACTGTACTATGCCAAGCTTTGCGAGTTATACCATGCGTCAGTGAAGATTTTCTAGCCAATCTTTGCAGAGCGTTGAAGCTTACTTTGCCAGAGCAAATAGCTCTTGGACTTGCTCTTATCGACGCAGAAGACTTTAGTTTACGCCAACAAGGTAAGTGTTAGGAGAGTGAGGATTGGAGGATGAGCGACAGTTTCTTTGCTGATGTTTAGCAAGTGGTAACTTCTTGTGTTTCGTAAGCTAATCAAGATTATAAATTACAGCATATTGAATCAGTAGTGTGCTGTTGTGCATTGATAGCTTACCAGAGTCGTCATGACATTCTTTTCGTTTTCTTTTCTCCTCAAGATGAAGGTTTCTAGTTTGAAGTGTTTGTTTGTAGGATTTCTAGACCGAAGAGCGTTTTTCTAAGATTAGGTGTTTAAATAGATTTCCTAAATGCTACTATCTCCCTTTGCTTCTGATATCACGGGCATATTTTGTTTGATGTTACAGGTCAAGCCTTTTTTGAGATAAAGGTCAAGGAACTCTGTCAGAATCCAGTTTCAGACATCTCAGAAGATTTGGTCGAAAGGATTTTATGGTGTTTGTATTCAAGTGAAGCTCTTCTGAAACTTCGGTCTTCTTTTCTGAAGTCTTTGCCTGCTTTGCAACCATTGGCACTCGATTCCCTAACAGTGATTCCCTTTACTAATGATACCAGCAAGGACGTAAATACTTTAAGGTATGATTTTATTCTTTCTTTAGGATACTAATGTACTTGTCGATCCTGGTTGCAATCTTTATTGAGTTTTTGTATCTTTTGAGAATACTTTTTCTGACCATGACTTAGACGAGGTGAAGTGATGTCATCATATTGTTGAATTTCTGAATTTCTTGTATGTGCGTATCAATGTTTTTATGCTCGGGCTGATGCCAACTGTGCAGTCGCTTTTGTCATGCTTCGTCGGGTTTTGGCCCTAATCACATTGATAAAAATACTTACTTTTTAACAGGGAATTCAATTTAATCACGAAATTGGGTTTATTGATGCCGGAAACCGTATTGATGGACTTGGAGCATGCAACTGACGTGGCTAGCTTAATGGAGGAGCTTGGGTTCGACTGCACATGTAGTGTTGATCACTGCAAAGAGGTCCTGTCATGCGGTGGCCCACTTTTAGAAGGCGACATCTCACGGATATTGGGTACAGTAGCTCGAACTGCGAAGGGTTTAGAGGAGGTTCAAAATATACATGGGCCATTCTATAATACTCTTTGCAATGGAGAGCCGATAACATCCAAATTAACAAGTTGGCACGTCGACATCCTGTTGGGTGCTATTAATCAATTGGTGAGATGTTGCTTAATCTTTTTCGCCATTAAGAATATTTGCTTACAACGGTCTCTTCTGGCTGTGATATGGTCACATGTCATATGCTCTTTGTTTTTTACTGGAATCTTCATTGATTTCAACCCCCTACTGCTCAGATGGCCAAAAGTGGCTTCTTTCACATCTATAGTATTAAAATAATACGTCTAAGTAGCTGCAAGGAAGGTGATTACATGTGCCCGTAGAAGGAAAGGATCACACCCGACATTTTTTGACATTTTTATTGTATCTTAAATGTTATTATGATCCCCATCCCGCTTCTAAAATGGAGTTTATATTTTTAGATTCAATACTAAGAGGGTTAAACTTGTTATCAGTTATTCTGGTGCGTCTTTTCTGAACCCTAGTTTGCTTGAAACGAAGTGTTGTTCATCATAGGGTCTGGTTAGCGAGGTGACATTATTGGGTTCTCATTAAGGACTAAAATTGGTATGGAGTACATCCTGTTGCAATTTTTTCTCTAGATCAATCAGGCATATTCACTCTATGTATCCTGGAGCTGAATGTGACAGCTTGAATGTGTAAATCAGAACCCAAACTTGGATTGGAGCTTGGTCGTATCAAGTCTGGACTACGAGGGATTCTTTCTGCCGGATGAGAACGCTTTTACCCTCTTCATGACGATGTACAAATTAGGTTGTGAGGTGAGTTTTCTTTTGTTGGAGGACCCGTCTTATATGGTAACTGGATATGGCTCATCTTCTTATCTCGACCCTCCTTGATATTTGCTGAAATTAGAACTTCACACATCCATGAAACCCTGGACTTGATCTAAAACATTTACTCTCTTTGTGATTTTCGCAACAGGACCCTTTTCCTCCTGACGCTCTATGTAGTAGTGTGTGGAAGAATGACGAAGGCCAATTATCTTTCTTGAGGCATGCAATTTCAGCGGCTCCAGAGGTTTTCAGTTTTGCTCATTCGGCAAGGAAACTGGTATGGTTCATTCACAACATTACATTCTCGTTGAATACCCTGTCTGTATGTTACAATGTGACTGTGAGATAGCGCAGGAGGCCGTTGTTATTACCATATAGGCTGCAATTGTTAGGCAGCTTCATTGTATGTAGAGAATGAGAATAATTTCATGGATGGCAGCTAGTTGTTGGGATCACGTAAATGCCCTCTGTTATTGACAAACATATATACAAGATTTTTGCATTACAGTGATATTGTTTGGAGTTTCAGTGGATAAGTATTTAGTGATCAGGTTATAGTTTGTGTTATTTTCTTTACCTCAGTTCTTAGTGGTTGAAGTGGTTGAGGATGACAGACGGAGACTCAAGATGGAAAGTTCAAGTCACCCAACCATGCCTGGCTCTCTTTAGATCTGCTTGAAATACTATGTCACCTGGCAGAGCTAGGGCATGCTGATCAGGTTCGAGAGATTTTAGAGTTTCCACGAAACCTTTGTCCAGAGCTTCTGGGTTTGGGTCTTGTTCAAGTCAACACTGATGTATCTTTGAAGGTAAGCTATGCTTGTGTCGTGTGTCTAGTATTTTTAAGGAATTTCTGTCCTTTGATTGTATCTACTCACTTCTACATAGTTCAATGAGATATTTCACTCCCACTACAGTGCTGCATCCCATTCGCTTTGACATGATCTTCTCCACTATTAGTTTACCTCTAGAATTGAATGTGCTTTTGATTATTTGGCAGCGCTCGAGCTCTGCCATATATATCTTGGCTCCCTCGTACGTGCCACTTTTGGCAAAGTCATCTTGATTTTTATGTCATAATTTACTCTAACTATGTAGAAATGTTTATTATACATTTGCATCTGACAAGTTTGAGTGCACCCTAGTCATATGGTGCAAGAGTTTTCTTCATCAGCATGTACTACAAGACGTCTTGGTTTTCAGATAGCAAATCTGATTACACATTATGGTCATTAGTTTTAGTGCTCAAGATCTCAAAGTTTTTCAATGGGATTTTTTTTTGTAGGGGTCTCAAGGAAGTTTCCAACAGGAAATTCTATCGTTGGTATTAAGGCCGTATTTTTCTCAAGTTCAATTCAAATCCGAGGAGGAGACTATAGCCCCTTTGTGGAATAAGCTGTGGTCCCTCAACCGAGAAGTGTTAATAACAGAACTGATCAATTTTCTCAACTCAAAGGATCTCTCGGCATATGGCCAGGTTCTGCAGGTCTGCGAAGGTTTGCAGGTAATGATTCATATCTGAACATCCTTTAACCATGGAGTAAACCTGATGTCAAGAATGCTTAATGCTAATGGCTATCTTTGATGTTTAGACGGCAAAAATGCTTCTCATTATCATGTTTAGACATTTTACAACTTTGTGTGCAAAACTATCACTTCCGTTGATGACGGTTCTCTACTCTTAAATTTCAGTTTCTAAATGTCTTCTCTGGATGCTATGATAGTTTTTTATAACCGAAAACAGTTCCTAAGTTTTTGTTTCATGTTACCTGCAGATTTTACCTGAAGTATTGAACAGCATGCCCTCACTTGTTGCACTGAAGCTTGCTATTTTTGCTTCTAGAAAAGGTCAATTGAATTTAGAGAAATGGCTCGAGGAAGAAGTTTCGATCCATCGTGATTCATTTGCTTCGGTTTGTTATTTTCGTCCTCCTTATTCTTATTCCTTTTGTTATCTCTTACATTTGCAAATCTTGTGTGAAGAGGATTAATGCTGTAACGGCTGTGTATTTATTTCAGTACTGCTAGCTCAATTATCGGAAAGCAGCATTCCAAGTACTAGTTGAGTTCATTTTAATAAAACAGAGTTGGCAAGGAAGATGATTTTGTTTAAAAATGTAGAATTGCTTTACATTATAGTGTTTTATGTTCCTTATGGTCATGCCTTCAATCATCGTGTGACTGGTTTGGTCAGGTTTGCTTGAGTTTTTTAGAAGAAAGTGACGATTTGTTGGATGAAACGAATGGAGCAATTGAACTTTCTGAGTACCAGCAGTTCGATATTTCCGCTGCTATATTGAAGGTGAGCGTACAAGACTGGTTTTCTTCTATTCTGTTAGAATTGTTTCCAGCTTGTTACCTTTTTTTGCAGGATCTGTTGTTCATGATTTTATTTTGAGATTCTAGTAATTTGTATCTATGGGTTGACTATATTTTGTAGGATGTTCTGTGACCATTTGACTGCCTTATGACATCATTTTGAATCTTTAATGCTTCAATTTTGCAAGTTTGGTCAATAAAAGATACTCTCAATGCTTGGTTTGGTGATGTTAAAAGAGTAGTTTTAGCTTAAAAGATATGCTTGAAAGATATGCTTGAAAGAGATATGGTTTCATAGTGTAGAGGGGATTCTGATTTCGGTGGCAAACATTCTGTTTCTAATCTTGGTCCATTCTACAAGAATATCTTGTCTTATTCTTAGCATTGTCATAGACCCTCTTGTAACTGTTTTTTGTATTTTTGTCAGGTTCTGTATGCTACCTCAGGCCTCCTATCGTCAAGGGACCTTGTCAATGAGATTACCAGAACAAAAGGAAGCGAGACAGCTAATTTATTAGATGCAAACACAATATCTATCGAATCATCATTGCAAGGTTATAAGGAGGTTGATGTCGATAAAGAAGCAAATCTTTACTTTGAAAGAGTTTACCATGGGAAAGTTCCAGTGCAAAACGTGGTCAACATGCTGCAGCAGTTCAATCGATCCTCTTCCAACTCGTAAACACTTTCTTCTTGAAACCGTTCGCTATTGCTCGTATCCTCCATTTTTTCTACATACTGCTAGTATATTGACGTTAATTTGGCTCTTTGAATGGCTTGTTATTTTTTTTTGACGCAGTTGAAGGATAGTTCTAATTGCTTTCAGCTGTCCAGTCAGTGTAATCAAGCCCTAGTTGCTGTTCTCTTGAACACGAACTTTGTAGTTTGGCTACTATTGAATTGCTAGCAGTTTAATGTGCGTCCAAACTAGTTGAGAATCTGTTGTCCCAACTTCATAGCTTAACATTAGCTATTGGAGGTGCTATGATGCTGCTTGGAATCATGGTTTCTGCGTATTATCTCGTTTTGTCTGACAATGCGTAGTCTCATATTAGGTTTGAAATTCTAACACTCTTGGGGTGTGGACAATGTCTGATGGGCTGTTCAGGCGGGAGAAGGCGATCTTTTCACGAATGATCACTTGTCTGTTTGATGAACTTCCACATGTTCATCAATATCCAGATAATTTTTTAGCTGTCACGGCTGCTCTTTTTGGTAATAATTCTCCTTAAAGAATCAAGCGCTCTGGAATGTTGTGTGATAGATGCTACTTCAGAGATTAGTACATTTGAATTTAATATTACTCCAGATGATGAAGTAGTTGTCTTCATTGTGACAGGATCCTTGATAAAGCACCAGCTGGTGTCGAGCAGTAATCTTGATAAAATTTTGACTTACATATTGGAGGCAATCTCGAAGCCAGTCGGGTCCAAGGTAGTTCTTACGACTTTGTGATATGGTTGTGTGTTCTATGAAAAGTGTGTTAATTTATTATATGATCTATTGCTGTTTCTTTGAATTTGGTGAACACTGTAAGGAACCTTTATAAGTCGAGGTAGTTTGCCATGGCTTGAAGCCTTACTGTGTTTGCGAGCCGTTATTGGATGAAATCTTAGCAGATTGTGCCACTGGTGTCTTCCGGTTTCTCAGTTGCTGTAGATTATTGTGTTCTAATATTTCTTACTAAATTGCAGTGCTATTTGCTTTTGTATTGTGAATTAATATCTTGACTTGTATGTTTCCAGATGTTTTCATTTGCCATACAGGCGTTGGATTCTTTTCGAGAACGGCTAGAAGAGTGGCCCGAATTTTGCTATCACATTCTACAAGTCCCACACATCCATGAAGCGCATGATGAAATTGTGGATTACATTTTGAACATAGTGAAAGCAAGCCACACAGCTGATCCAGATGCTGTTATTAACAACTCTCTTGATCCTTCCGTTGTAGCACTTCCGACAATTGTCAACGCTCCAGCGAGCGTTTTACAGGATTCTCAGGATGAAATTTACAATTCAGCATTTGCTGCTGTCAATCCAGCCGGTAATAGGTTCTCAAGCTCTCAGCTACAACAGTTACGATATCCATCAGAACAGGTGGGCGTTGAGTTGTAGTTGGGATCACGAGCTGGTGGAGCACTGCGTTAATTCCATTAGGATTGTATTAGAGTTATGCAGTTTTTTTAATTTGTTCTGGCTTTGTGTTTAAGAGAGATTCCCTTGCTTCTTACTGAAGTATTTTCAAGTGATGTACTGGTTTTTGTTCGCATGGAGGTGTTACGGTGCACGTTTTCTTCTGACTAGAGTGTTGATTCTTTTTCTATATAATTGTCTGGGTTACTGAGATAGGTTATAAATCCTAACGATTCTTTATGTCACTGCCCAGGGGTTAGATGCGTTGCTACAAACAGCTGCTGGTAGCTTCTCTTCAACTGTTGGGGGGCAACAACAACAAAATGATTCTCAATCAGCTTTGGATTCCTTGTTGTCGTCACAGTCACAACCAGGATTACAGATAAACGCGCAAACGCTCTTTCAACCAATTTCTCGTGCCCCGTCCGCCACTTCTGCACAATCTCCGCTTCCTCAGTATTCCTCAACTGAAGAGAATCCTGATGGTGTAAGTACTACGTCTGTAAGTTCTGAGGTGCAAGTAAAACAGAGTGCTTCTACTCCTCACTCTCAAGCCACTCGAGCTACTGAAATATTGGGGTCTTCACAGTACTCAAGTACAGAGCCAACAAATCTTTCTTCAGCGGCTCCTTACTTCCCATTTTCAGCAGCTGCTAACGGTCTTACAGTTTCATCAACAATCCAATCCTCTATTCGTCCTAGATCTGCTACTGCAGGTATATGAATATTCTGTCGTCGCTTTATTCGAAACGTTTGGGTAGTGTTTGCGTCAATTACTTTCTCAGTGAATTACGTCTGTACTAACTATTGTAAATATGCAGCATTTTAAACGAAATAACTGTAGTGTTCTTTGTCCTTTATATGGCTGCCCAGGTCGTTTATTTTTACTCACGTTGCAATTGCTCTTCAACAAATGCAAACATTAATTCGTATGTCCATCACAAATTATGAGTTGTCTAAGTGGCATCGTTCTTGCCGTGATTGGAATTATTTTTTGTTTTTTTAGGTTCATTACGTACAGCTATATCTGGGTTTGGACACGCTCTTAACATCGAGACTCTTGTTGCTGCTGCTGGCAAGCGCGACAAACCTATCGAGGTATTCTGATATGACGTCTGCAGGCATTTGTGATGCATGTTGAGTCAGTTTTTGACAGTATTTTTTTATTCGACTTTGATGTGTGTATTTTGGGCCTGCTTTACAACAGCTGCAACAGTTGATTATGTTTGGTATTTATCTTTACTTTGGCTTCTGTTCTTCTCAGGCACCAAGTTCAGACTCTCAGGACAAAGTAGCATTTATTATCAACAATATTTCTTGGACGAATCTGGAAGTCAAAGCAAAGGAGTGTGTTGAAGTTTTGAAAGAGGAATATCATCCATGGTTTGCCCAATACATTGTGATGAAACGGTAAACACATGTTCTTTGTTGTCCCTTATGTAACACTATTGTACAGTACAAAGTCACTCAACTAGTATAGGGAATGAGCTTGTAGTGTTTGTTGAGGCTTGGTCTTGGGCTCTTAGCTTCAAATTTAAGCAGGCTTCCAAATTGTGAAGAGATTGCCTTTATCTTAATTGCGTGCATGGTGTTGACGTCTTGACAGAGCAAGCATCGAACCCAACAATCATGATACATACATCAAATTTTTGGACAAGATGAACTCTAAGGAGCTGCATAAGGAAGTTGTCAAGACAACTTATGAAAATTGCAAGGTAGGGCTTGTTAAACTTTCCGTTTCTTTAGTTTTGTCTTATACAGTAATTTTAGCGCTATGCAGTTCTATGGAACTCTTATAGTTAATAAGAAATTTCCTCCTTGAACTTGAGTACGCTGCCTTCTTGTTTTTGTTCTTTTAGACCTTCTTACAATGGAACTTGTGTGGGTCAGGTTTTATTGGGCTCAAATTTGATCAAGACTCATTCAGAGGAGCGGTCACTCTTAAAGAATTTAGGAAGCTGGCTTGGCAAGTTAACCATCAGACGAAATCAATCTTTGAGAGCTCGTGAAATTGATCCAAAGTCACTTATTATCAGGGTAATGCTGAGCCTTTGAACTTTTGTTCCTTGATCAGCTTTTACTGCACCCTTCTAAGATCTTTATGTAATATAACCTGTGGTTTACAATTGTTGTTTGTAGCTATGCTGTGTTTTTCATTATTCAGTTTCTTAGTCATGATATTATTAATGCCCTTGAATTAGCTTTATTTTAATTTTATAATGTAACTTGAATAATTGTTTCTCTCAATTGTGTGTGCAGGCGTATCAGAAAGGACTTATGATTGCCATAATTCCATTTACATCTAAGGTATGATCCTATTTCAACTTTAAAGTGATTCATGAAGAAACAATAGCATCTTGGATTACGTAGCACTAAAGTCTGAAACACAATTTGTTAACTCTTTTGTGTATAATCTAATTTGAAATTCAAGAGCTACTTCATCCTTATATTACTCTTATCGTTAGTTGCTTGTACTGCCCATGTGGTCTTTCACAGGTATTGGAGCCTTGTAACCAAAGTCTAGCTTACCAACCTCCAAATCCTTGGACTATGGCGATCCTTAGTTTGCTGGTGGAGATATACAATTTACCGAATCTAAAGATGAACCTCAAGTTCGATATTGAGGCAAGTTTTCACATCCGATCCTTTTTGTATGAAATCTCACTTTGTTTAAGATGTCACGAGAATCTGACCCATCTCTTTGTCTTATAGATCGTTGCACTTGTTGCCTTTGTTAATATGGCTTAACTAGTCGTAACATTGTAACTTCCTAATCTTTGCAGGTTCTTTTTAAGAATTTAAACGTGGAGATGAAGGATGTAAAGCCTTCAAAGCTTCTTGAGGGCCTGGAACGTGAGCTCGAAGGGAATCCTGATTTCTCTAACAAAGATCCAGTGTTTTCTCAATCACCCTTACCAGCTCCGTCAGGAACCGATTCTGTACAACCTGCGCCTGTACCATATCTGCCCCAACAGTTGGATATTCCTCCTGAACTCCCTATCGTCACTCAACCTGCAACTTCCTTGACTTCATCAGAAATTGCACAGGTTTGTCTGATGTCAATGTTGAATTTGAAATGCTTGGGACTTTTTCCACTAATCGGCCCTTTCCTTTATCTTCTTGATATGTCTTTTGATGTCTATTTTTTTTTGAAAGGAACTATTTTGAAGGTCTTGTAGTGCTGAGTAGTAGCGTTCTCTCATATTTCATTGCTATTTATAATTATTGTAGTTAATCGAGGAAGAACGAGCATCGCTTATTTTGGAGCGAACCCAGAACGGACAAGTATCGTCTACTTCCTTGCAATCTCAGCCATCATTCTCGTCCAGTCAGGTACACTTGTGTTGGTGACATGCTATTTGGTGATTTCTCTTGGTATGGGAATGCTTGTGATTCTGTTGGCTCACATGGTCTTTTTTCCTGGGCAGGTGTCAATGGTGATTCCTGATTTGACTTCCTATGTGGTTTTGAATCCAAAACTAGCTGGGCTTAGCCAACAGCTCCAACTCGCAAGGTACATATAGCAATGACTCTAAAATTTTATTCTACCTTGCTTGAAGCACGCAACCATTTTGTAACAGAATCAAATATTTGCAGAAATTGCTTCATGTGAACTAGCTCGACTTTTCTTGGTAGAGGGGTTTAGTAGTAAATTTATATAATTTGATAACATTCCATTGTGCTAGATTGTGGTACAATTGAATCAATTTCCTTCAGTTCTTGAAACCTGCAACTTAATTTTGATTGCAGATTTGTGCCTCTAGCTATGGAGCGCGCAATTAGAGAAATTATTTCTCCTGTGGTGGATCGAAGTGTGACGATTGCTTGTATGACCACTCGGGAGCTTGTTGTTAAGGTATGGTTTTAGTGTGTCTCTATTTGATTGGTTAAAAGATGCTAATTGAAGAATGAACAGCTCATTATATATCCTACTAAGGTACTGTAGACTATACAATCTGTGCCTTGTGTGCAATTCAGTCGTGCTGCTAACCGTATCATAAAGTTGTTAGTTTTGCTGTGTTCAATGAGCGAGAAGTTCGAATTGTGTTATCAGTGGCAGGCTTTAGAATTATCTATAGTGGAATGAGATGTCAGTCTTTGCTTTTGCTCGTCTTACTTTTTAGTTTTTTGGCGTCCTTTGTTGCCTGCTTGTAGGACTATGCAATGGAAGCGGATGAGAGTCGCACAAATCAGTCAGCCAATTTGATGGTTGCCAGTCTAGCAGGCAGTTTGGCTCATGTTACATGCAAGGTACAACATTAGACTTCTCAGCACCTTTTTTTTTGAAATTGGTAGGTCAGAAGAAAATCTAGGTCTGTCCATCTGTTTGCTACTTTAGAGGTTGTGCAATAAAACTACCAATCGTATCGGAGTGCCAGTCTTTTAAAAGTGAAACGATCTTTGTAAATTTATGTAATTTTTTTGGCATAGCTCTATCTCCTGATAGCAGTTCTTATTTCTCTGGCAGGAGCCCTTGAGAGTTGCCATGGCAAATTATCTCAGGAGTTTAATGCAGACAGCTATTTCTCAAGATGTGTTAGAGCAAGCCGTGAACTTAGTGACGAATGATAATTTAGACTTGGGTTGTGCTGTGATTGAGAAAGCTGCTACTGAGAAGGTATTCTTTCTCTCTTGGCTTTAGGAACTGATCTCAAGTTTCTATAGTACCATATGTTGAAATTATTTGCTTTTCTCTTTCAAAGGATATTTACACTTCCCTCTAGTTATCTGTGTTCAGGTTCTTTATTTAGTGTGTGTGCCTTTGAAAATTTGACAGGCACAGCGGGATTTAGAAGAGGTGATCGCTCCTGTCCTGGCGGTTCGAAGAGCTGACAGGCTTCGTACTGGTGCAGCTTACTATGACAAATTCATATATACGAATCAGAATCTCACTCCTCTTCCTGAGGCCCTTCGCCCAAGACCAGGCAGATTGTCTAGCGCACAAGCACGCGTGTATGAGGTATTTAAATTTATGAATGGACACGCACATACTTCTAATGGACATGCTTCTAAATTACTCCGTCCTCGTGTCTTTTACTTGCTCACTTGATGTGAGTCAGTGGAGTAGTATTTATTAAGTGACTTTGCTTAATTCTTTGTTTTGGAATCATTGACTTCGAGTATCTACACTATGTTGGGTATCCATATTTTCCTTCTTGGCGGGTGTTGATCATCTCTATGATATTAAGCATAGTATACCAAGTGCTCATTGTCATTGAGCCTCAATACTTTATTACATTAGAATATTGACTCTTGATCTTGTGTATTCGACGTGCGTGCGTTTATTGTTTAATATGGTGAATTCAATAGCTCCTTTTGACTCTCCATTTTTACAGATTGGCTTCTTTCGACCAGACGTCTGCAGCTGTGAATTGGTTTAAGTATATCTGCAGGAGCTTTTCTGGTTGTTTATCTATTTTTGTTATACTGCTGATGACTTGCTGGTTGGCAGGATTTTGCTCGACTCCCTTGGCAAAATCAAGCAAGTGTCACGCCTGCAACGAGTGCAGGCCCTCCAGGTATTACAAGCCTAACAGCGAGAGGTGTATATCCTGCGCCTGGTCGTGAGTCTAGTGCAACCACCCTCTCGCTGATTGGAGTTTCATCCCCGTCGGTGCCTGGAACAGCTCAAGTTTCAGATGTGTCATCTGATGAGCTGGACATGAGGGAACCAACGCCGTTAAGGTTCGTTTCTTCATATACTACATCCTTACAATGCGTCCTGATGTTTCATCCAAGCATACTTTTGGATGGAGGTTATCACCTAGGTGTTAGATTTTCCCATTCCGACAGCTGATCTGGAATGACACCCCATGAAACTTACTTTTCAGAGGTAATCATTACGTTGAAATGATCACTTAGAGTAACTCCATTTGAGGAAATCCTATGTTTTCTAGGTTTTTGTTAGCCCCTAAGCGCTCCAAAATACATATTCTGGATGATGACAGACTGCTTTAGAGTGATGTTTCATTCAGTTAGTTTCTCGTTTATCCAAAGGAATGCTTGATTCTTTGAAAAGCAACCCTTTTTTATCATACCTTTTGACAAATTTGAGGTAAATAACAGACTTTACAAAAGTAGAAGCAAAAGTATGCAAGATTTCAAAACTGGATCTGGATTTTAACATCAGAATGATTTCCCACCTCACTGTTGCCTAAACGTTGAACTATGAAATTCCATAACTCATCCAACATAGTTCCCAAAGTTATGACTCAATCTCGGCTGAAGTTAAATTTCCTTAATTAATTTGTATTAATTATTATTATTTTAACTGGTTGCAATAAACGCAGGTGTAGCCCTTGAACTGCCGGTCATGGGTACGTCTGCTTCAATTTTACTACTTTTCTGAGTGGGTTATTTGCTGTTACAGATTCGGGTCAGCATCATCTGCTGGTGGAGTAGAGGGGCTTGCTCGACTACCTCAAGACTCTTCGCTCTTGTTTCAATCATACACCAATGCTTCAACTCCTCCTGAATCCAACGTGGTAGAGGTCACAACTGCTTTGAAGGTAGAGTCCTCAAATTTTCAATACCAGAGGTGTAACTAGTGAAGAAGATTCTAAGAGTCTTAATGCAGTGTGTTTCGAATGCATGTTTTGGTGTAGCAGTCTCATATGGGTTAGGCAATTGCAGGGTATGCTGGGGACTACACAATCTTCAACACCACCCTTGCTGGTTGAACAGGTTGGACCCTTAATACAGGATCTATCCCTCACTACTGGAGAAGCTTTGGAAAAGTACAATTCAACGGCACAGAAGGTAGGCACAAGCAATTCTAGTGGTGGCAGTTCAATGGATTTATTGTATTTGATCGATGCCTTTTAGTATGTGTTAGCTTATTTTGTAGTTTGGTACTAATGTGTACTACATCTGAATCCTGATGTTGCATTTATGAAAGTTCCATGAACACAAAACTCGGTGCTTATTGGGAATTGGTGCAGTGTATGATTGTGATGGAAGTACTATAGTTGCTCTTGTTTATATAATATTGTTGTGAGACCAAGACTGCAGTAGGTACCTAACTATTTAGGGTTAGATTGAATACTGGGTACCTGGCTAGATGCCAGGAGAATTTGGTTTGCCGTTGTGGAGGGAGTGTGAGTTGCACTTGTCGACGTTTTTTCCTTTCTTGGTTGATAGCTTATTGATTGTGGTGGTTTTTTCAGTTGGATCTCGCATCTTCCCGGACATCTTCGTTAAGCCCTCAAGTGTCCCTTGACGATGAAGTGCGGGTAGGTTTTGGAAACGCAGTCCTCCTTTTCTTGAATTTATGTGAAGAATCATTTTTTTGACACCAGAACAATTGTGTTTTGGTGGTTTCATGTCTCATATTTATTGGATGGGGACCTTTTGCAGATGGCGATGAATGAGATTCCTGAAATCATTTTGCAATGTGTGAGTAGGGATGAGGCAGCGCTAGCAATAGCTCAAAAGGTTAGTTGCAAATAGAACCTTGAAGACTTTGTAATACTCATTTATTTCAACTTACGGAGGCCTTTGTTAGAGATTGAGTTTTAAATCTGGGCTGTCCAATTAGGCGTACTCCAACCTTTACATGTATAAATAACCGAGGAATTATCTGGATTCAGGTTTTCAAGCGGCTGTATGAAAATACAACCAGTCAAGCACTTGTGCTAGTCCACCTCAGCGTTTTGGAATCCATTCGAGATGTGTGCAAGAGGGTGGTCAAGGAACTGACTAGCTGGGTAAGTGCAAATAGCTTTACCTTTAATCCAATGAAATACACATGCCACTGCTGTTCAACTAAAACCATTTCTAAGGAGATTTTGAATGGAAAATGTAAACCCTTGAGTTTTTTGTTAAGCAATTTTCCATGAAATATGACCTTAAGAAATTTGAGGAGTTGGTGAATGACTATAAACATGCTGATGTTTTCAGGTTGTTTACTCTGATGAAGATCGTAAGTTCAACCGGGAAATTACTGTCGGTCTCATCCGATCTGAGTTAATTTATTTGACGGACTATAATCTGCACCTCGCAAAGTGGATCGATGGAGGCCGTAATAGTACGATCTTATAATTTTCTCTTTGGTTTTTCTGAGTTGACAGGTTTTCTTTAGTTTATTATTGAACATCGTGCCAATCATCATCATTTGGTTTTCAGTTTAATATTTATTGGTTTGTTGTTCAGCTCTTTGTGGATGAAACCTTCCTTGACAGATCCTTACTGAACAAGTGCAATTATGTTATGCAGAGGATGCTGTCGATTTTGCAGCATACCTTGTGCAAACATGTGTCATAGAAGAGGCAGGTGTCAGCAGCGCAGAGTTCTTTAATGTAATTGACGCTCTTGGCAAGGTGATTTTTGTCATTTTCTTGTGAAATTTATCTATATAGTTTTTCTCCGAGTTAAATAGTGACACATTATAAACTGCAGTTTATTTCTTTCGCGTTGGTTGCAAATCTGATGTCGAATATTGGTCTTGCAGTTGGCAGCACGACCCGGTTCTCCTGAGTCACTGCAGCAGTTGGTGGAAATTGCTAAGGGCACACCTAACAAAGATGATAAAGGCAAGCTGTCAAGAGAGAAAAAAGTGAGCTTCTCCCTCCATTGCCATCTGTTTCACAGCATCTGGGCTTTATTAATGTCGTACAAATGTTATTCTGGACTACAGTAGTAAGTAACCATACCACGGTATTGACTGTATTTTGTTTATGGAGTGTTTTTTTTGAAGTTTCACATGAATTGTGCAATGATAAATGTTTCTGGTGTTCAATTAGAGATTTGGTGTAGGTTGTTTAACATCCTTTTTTGTATGCACCAGCAACCTTCATCCGGCCGTGTTGTTGGTCCAAATGATGCCAAGTCAAGCATGCGTGAAACTGCAGCTGGTGATCCTCCTGGACTTCGGGATCAGGTAAGCTTTCTAGGTCTTGTCGTATTGTGGGAAAGTTTTACATTGATGCCTGATATGTGTGTATCACAACAGAAAATAACCTCCATTTCGTGTTCATGTGCACTTTCATGAAATGGGAGTTCTGACCTCTTTTTTGTTTGGTTGGCTCCTGAGATTGGCAATGAATAGTAAAGGCTGTTTTATGTAAATTTGATTGCAAATATAATAGTAAAGAGCACGAGGAGCCGATAATTTGTTTTATGTCATTTTACAATGGTTTTTGTATTTGGTGTTAGGCAACACAATTCTTCCAAGAGTGGGCTCGTATTTGCAATACACCAGGAGGAACAAACGACAAGGCCTATGCAATTTACATTTCACAGCTGCAAAGCACTGGCATGCTCAAAGGAGACGACGTGACTGATCGATTCTTTCGGATCCTTTTGGTAAGATTATCTAGTTACGTTGCTTTTGTTATTTCTTTTGAAATTGTGATTTTCTGTTTAATAATTAGTCAATTGTGAGGACAAGAAGTTTCAACAGTGTTTGTATCTGTTCCTTTTTGTCTTGTTATGGTGGGCTTCTAACCGTGGGCTGCTTGAGTAGGAATTGGCTGAGAGTCATTGCTTGAACTTCGAGACTCCTCAGCCCGTCACTGCTGTAGGAGAACCTAGGCAGCAAGAGGCATCAAATCTGTCATTTGCAGCAATTGACATGGTTGCAAAGCTTGTTGTTCTCTTGGTAAAGGTATAAGTTCCTTAATACCCTTTGGTCTCGTTTCCTTTATTTTGGTTGAGTATGTTGCAATGGTCTCAGTATCTTTACTTTTATCAAATTACATGATCCTAAGCTACATTATACATTATATTTTCTTCTACACATGCTTGGGTTCCCAGGATGTACCAGTTAGTTTAATTGGCCAAGTACTTCTGAAGCAGTGTGATTGGTTGGTATCGCTCTTTTAAACTGAATAGCGTTGTTCTACAAAGAACAAATTAGCGCTTTCTGCTGCATACATTTATTGGTTGTTCTTCCTTGTTACTAATACTGTGAATTTGATCTCCAGTACTCATCTGATTTATCATTGAACAAGGTCAACCTTCTTAATAAGGTATATTCGTTAACTTGATTGAACTGTTTCACAATGAAGTTATACTCTATGCGTATCGCCTCAGCAGTAGTACTTGAGCTACATTAAGTACCATGTTCTATTGTCTTGTATCTGGCTTGATATCTGCCAAAGTCTTTTTATGAATTTTCTTATTACTGCTGTGTATCAGGTCTTGAACGTGACTGTTCGATTAATGAAAAGGGAAAATGACCGCAAAGTGGGATTTCATCCCCGTCCATACTTCCGTCTATTTGTGACCTGGCTAATGGACTTCAATTCGCCAGATTCCTCTCTGGATTCCAGTAATTTCCAGGTATCGATTCGTAATTTTCATCGTGCCTTCTTCTTTCCTGCTTGCCAGGAAAATATGATCCTTCTAAGTTTTGAACACCTGCAATCAAGTATGGCACAGCTTCGATGTGAATTGGCAATGACATGTTGGTACGCACTTTCTGCAGGTTCTGAGTGCATTTGCCTACGCATTTTTGATGTTGCAACCGCTTGATGTACCAGGCTTCAGGTGCGAGAGACGTTTGCTTTTGTGACACATAGGAACCTCTTTTCTAGCTTCACTATGCTTGTCCTGGAAGAAACGTGTCGCTTTGAGAAATTTTGAGTATTATTTCCTGACCCTGTTATGTTTTGATTTTGTTGTTAGCTTCTCGTGGTTGGAGCTCATTAGTCATCGAACATTCATGCCCAAGTTGTTACTGAGCAACTCGCAAAAGGGTTGGCCCCTATTCCAGCGTTTACTGGTCGCTTTATTCAAATTCATGGAACCATATCTGCGAAACGCTGATCTTAGTGAACCTGTAAGGATGCATCTCTGACTTCTCTGATTTTGTTTTATTGGCATCATGATATTATTATCCTACAGCATACTATTGAAGGTTTTAAAGCTCCTACACTTTTAGGTGTCGGTGTCAGTTATTTGGGCTATGTGTGTTGTCTTGAAAGTACTTATTTTTGAGGGCTTGCCTGCCTCCCAAAAAAATTAGACAATCATCTGCTTGAGTTCATCTCCCCTTTATGCAGTCAATGCACACATATTCTCTTGTACACTCATTTTATGATGTGAAAATATTATGGATTATGTATCTTTTCTTGGTGAATTCCGGCAGGTGCGGCTGCTGTACAAGGGCACTTTACGTGTCCTTCTTGTGCTACTCCACGATTTTCCGGAGTTCTTATGTGATCATCACTTCAGCTTTTGTGACGTCATTCCGCCCTCTTGTATTCAAATGCGCAATTTGATACTAAGTGCATTTCCTCGCAATATGCGTCTTCCTGATCCATTTACTCCTAATCTCAAGGTGAGAACTTCATGGTTCATCCAGTGCATGCATCCCTCAAAAAAAATTTAGAGACTATCACTCGAAGTAGGGGATTTCTATCTCATTCTAACATGCTATGACATGATTAATTGTTGTATTGAACCTTGCGTTTGAAACTTCTGATTCTTTATCCTTGGACAAGATTACGTTTGTTCAAAAACTTATACTGTATGGTTTTTGCGGGTGTTTTTTTGGGCATTTCATTATTTAACTTGTACGAACGACGCAGTTCAGTTCCTGTTTCAAGGGGACTGGTTATGTTACTGTTTGGCTCCTAATAAATGTTCTTAGTGTGTTAACTACGTGTATTATTAACGGGTACTTCGGTGGTATTGTTTGTTCTAGGTGGACTTACTGCCAGAAATTTCTCAATCGCCACGTATTCTTTCAGATGTAGAAGCAGCGCTGAAAGCAAAACAGCTCAAAACTGAGATCGATGATTTTATCAAGGTATTCATATAACTATTTGTAGCGGAAACTTTGAATTTTATCATTTTTTGGGAGCTACTGCCACTAGTAACTAAGAGCAAATTGGGGGACTTGAGACACCTAGACGCTCCATTTTATCTCTTAGCTTTGTGAATCTTTTCCAATTCTTGCGATGCCTAGTAATTCGAACCGAAGCACGATTTGTGCCCTACTACCCGGTATCCGGTTCAACTCATACAAAACTTTCATGAGCAGAATCGGAATCAGTCAGCGCTTGTATCCATGGACTTGAAGGGGCGATTAAGTCTACCATCTCAGGAGGCGTTATCTTCTGGCACACGCTATAATGTGCCTCTTCTCAATGCTCTGGTGCTTTATGTCGGAATGCAGGTATAGCTCTTACACCTTCTGTTAGCTTGTCGTAACTCTCATCTTCTTGAAGCAAGGTCGAAAACTTTTAAAAATCCATTTGAAAATCAGTTGTGTTCACTTTTGTTCAGAGATTTTCCTGTGCTGCGTTGTGGAGCCACATGTCGTTTTTTTTGGCTTATACGTCACAGTTGTCGATTGGAAGTGAAGTTCTACATCACTTGGTCTTCTAACTTTAGACGCTTCATTTAATAGGCTGTGCAGCAGCTTCATAGCAAGACATCCCAGCAGCTGGCGGCACTCACGCAGCCCATTACCCACAGCGCTCCAATGGACATTTTTCAGCGCCTTGTTAGTGATCTTGACACAGAAGGGAGGTATCTCTTTTTAAATGCTGTGGCCAACCAGCTGCGTTACCCCAACAATCACACCTATTATTTCTCGTGTGTTCTCCTGTTCCTCTTTGCGGAGGCCTCTGCTGTAAGTATCCTTTACCTTTGTACTTGAACCTGTGTCACAATAAGCATTTTCATATTTCTCAAAGCTTTTCTTAGTTAATCGGCATTCAGAATGTGGCATCCCGCTAACACCGTCATTCTATGAACTTTTTAGGAAAAACTGATAGGTTGGTTTATGGTTAATGTCTATTATGTGACTCTTATTACTACGATTGTAATCTTTGATATAAGATATAGCATTTTTGTGTAGCATTTTCACCAGATAATCAATTTCTCCCAAGCAATGTTGATTGTTTGTTTCATCCTCTCAGGAAATAATCCAAGAGCAGATTACTCGTGTGTTGCTGGAGAGGCTGATCGTCAATCGGCCACATCCTTGGGGCCTTCTTATCACCTTTATAGAGCTCATCAAGGTATTACTTCTTTGACGAGTAGCTTAAGAGAATATTGCTGCAACATTTACTAATTGATTCTGCAAAAGTGAAACTAATTTGAGCATATATGCAGTAGATTTCAATTCAGGTTTCGCCTCTTTTTATTCTACTGTACTGAGTAGCTTTTTTCTCTGCATCAGAATCCACGGTACAGCTTTTGGACACACAGCTTCACACGCTGTGCGCCAGAGATTGATAAGCTATTCGAGTCTGTTGCTCGCTCTTGTATGACACCTGCTCTTAAGCCCAGTGACGATGATCTACCTGGAAGCCTTTCAGTTGACGGCTTGAAGGGTTGATGTTGAATCAATTTCCTGGTTTCCACTGCAACATATCTGTACATACGTTGACGTTGGGCAATCTTATGAAGACTACGGGGAGAGTCAGAAATACCTTTAAGCTCAAGACCAAAAGGTAAATGTATGTCGAGCTCGCACAAAGGTTTTTGAAGTCTCATCCCCCTCAATCGCCAAGCCTGGATTGAGGATGAATATTTATGTACTTCAAGGTGTACGTAAGGTGGTGATCTAGATTGTGTATGTGTTGGGATGCTGTGGATTGTACAGTGCTTTAGATCCTAGCAGATAGGTTTAATTTTAAGGCGTATTGGTGATTTATTCATTTATACCACAGCCGGTTGGAGCTTCCGAGGCAAATGATCAGTAGGCTAAATGTATACTGTTGTGCATTTCATGCTTTTTATAATTTTTATTTAAATTGTTTTTGCTGTTTTTATTCATTTGTCTTGTTGATGTTTTCGTATTTTCCGATTTGGTCATGTCTTCATTGGTGAAACTGATGTCGGGAAACTTGCTTCTACGTCTTAGATAGCTTGTTAGATAGATCTCCAAACTCTGTGTTATGCTTTAATAGCAGCGAGACCAGATTGAGAAAGAAAAGGTCATGACACTTGCCAATATCTGTGTACGTTGGAAGGTGTAGTTTACAAAGAATTTAGAACAAGGTTTGGAACAATTGGTTCATGGAATTCATGGAAAAGGGAGGTGTAACAGTCTAGCCATAGCTCTCTCTGGTTTTTTAGAAATTTGTACTAAATATTATGATTTCACACTGGATTGAGGTTTTGTATATTTTTGTTGCGAGATTTTTACTGTACTTAACCATTGAGTTTTATCTGTACTTGAACCGTTGAGTTTTATTCGTGATGAAAAATTCCCAAACATGCATGAGATGGATATAGATTAGAGTTCGGACAGAAACATAAAGATATTCCTTCCTCTGACGGCCCTTCCCCATCTGGTCAATTCCTCACCAAATTTAAAACCTCACCTGCTTTAAAACACTCATATCTTGTAAGCTAGGAGACAAGTACTAAAACTTAAGGCAATTAAGAATAAGAAGTATCAAAATTGAAGATGTATCAAACAGGGGGAAGTGGTAATGAAAAAATAACGGAAAAGAATCGAAGTACGAATTTACAGCTCTTGAATTCACTGTAAGTGCACTATTGATCATTGACCAGTCTATTTTTTTAATCTACAATAAGGCCCTCCTCTTGGGGGCAATCAAGAGCTAGACAAGTGTAGGTGGATTTTGGTGAACATGGCATACTAGTAGGTGCAAAATTACCTGTGGTAGACCCCTAAACATGGGGTCCACCGGTGGCTCAAACATGCCCAAAGTGAATGAAAAGTGTTGAGATCCCTCTCAAAACTCCCTCAAGATATTTTGTCCTACCCTGTCTAGCAAGGGTCCTTCAAGACACCGAGTTTAGTGAATTTTATCCTCTACTTTCCTTAATAAGTGGTCAAATGATTGTTTACAAGGTCTTTTTGAAGAGCATGGGTGGAGATCAAGGGGCTTGAGGATTGGCCAAAACATATGAAAAACTTTGAAAGATGGAGATGTTCTAACCATGTCTACTCTTTACTATAACATTGCACTAGTGTGGCAAGTGCCCACCCATTATAATATTGTTTCCAAAAGTGGCAAAAGTCAATAGTGCATCTTGTCCTCATGAAAATTATTAGAATGGTAGCATGAGACCTTACATTGTGTTTGTGAATCTTCTCACAATTTGGATCACCTAAAAATATGAGTACATTTGGTGAAGTTGTTCTTTGCTTTCCACGATAGACTATATCTCAGTGATCACTTTCATAAAAAACCAAATGAAAAATAAATTTTCCCTCCTACAAAGTATTATTTTTTTGTTATCCATCAAATGAAACCCGTTTATGGGTGAAGGCATGGTGGAACAATAATCAACACCTCAAATTTGAGTAATTGCTATTCTCATTTCTCAACATGTACTAAATTTCTCACCAAATTTAAAACTAAGTATGTGGACCTAATCAAGGAGTGCCGTTTTACTATATTTAGATGTAACAAAAATATAACCAGACTATCTTATTTTTCATTTAAAATGATTTTCAATATTTAAGGTCGATTATTAAAATTTTGCATAGACAACCAGTTGGGTAAAAAGACCATGATAGTTTTGGACTAGTTTTGTAGTATATCCTTGGGGTTGGCTGTGAGAACTTATTAGAACTTATAGAAATAAGATAGCAATACCCATGAAGAGTGAAACTTTGAAAAAAAATTGTTGAGTAAGCAAGAGGAAACCAAAATGATTGGCACCAAATTATAAGTTTCAATTGTAAGCATTTAGAAGATGTCATAATTGGATTTAGGACACACTTTTTGGTACAATGCGTTTCAGGTATCTCACCTTACATGATCAAAAAGTGATATGAATTTCAGAATTGCGGTGTACATTCATAAAATCTGTATATACTCACATTAGTTTTGGGTATTTTGCAATCAGGAATACTGTAGGGAAGGTCACGTCAACTGTCTATAAAGATCGCCAGAGCCAAGCTTCCAAGATCTTTTCAAGCAGAAGAGGTCCTACCTGAATAGAAGAACAGCGACACTAATTTACCTTTCCTATTATACCAAGAGAGCGTGAAGTTTAGAGTAAGATCATTGTAAAGTATAGGGCAGCCAATTCGCCCTTCCTCTCAGGGCACCAGGCTTCGTGGACGTTAAAATCATCTTCATTAGAAAGTAGCATTTAACCAATTGGCAGTCTTCTCCACACAACCGGTAGAAAATTATTTGTTGCACGCATTTTGTTCACTTCCTAACTTGTGCCACAAGTGTACAAAAACTTGTACACCATCGTTACACAATACAAAGCAAGTAAATGGTTCCCACATCTTATTACTGTAGCATCCTGTGTTTTGCATGCGAGGGACAGATTTGACAGGGCTATAACATTTCGCAGCAATGACCAATTATCTCTATAATAGCTCAAAACTTTCGGCAAAGACATAAGAATCGAACAGATCCTCCTCCATTATAGAATTACACGACAATAATTTCAGCAAAGAAGTCTGAAGTCTCTCATAGTAGAAAATGCTGAAGGTGTGTTTAAGAAGAGTAAAAGGATATTCTATAATCTAGTGCAGCTCCCAGATTGGGTTAGAGTAAAAACAGCACTCACTTAGGCCATTACGTAGACTCTAAGCAGCTGCACAATCACCCATCACGCTACTTAGTGTCCAACAACAGACGGTTTACTTCATGATTGTTCTGGTCTGAGCCACCCACTTCAACGACGAGATCCAGCATACGGGCGATAATCAGGAGATCGGCTCCGATACGATCGGGCCGGGGGACTGCAGAATGAAAACAGTAGTGATCAGTAGTATTTCACAATAATAATACAAACACCATATAGCTGCAAAAGGACAACCTGTTTACCTCTCCATTCATAAAATTGCTGGAAAATTACGTAGAAGCTCAGAGAAAAGGAAAAAGATTTCACCAGTGTCCACTACGACAACAAGAACTCCAGGTATATACACCTAAAAGCATGCAACTAAGCGTGTGTGCACTATCTATTACTACACACGGAAGCAAAGCATCTAAGCAAGTAATTTTCGGACACTGCACAAACAAACTAAGAATTTTTAAACAGGTAAATCATCAACTACAGTAATTGGAGAAGTAGGTCTCATACCTGCGATTGCGCCCACTTCCCCGTGCAGGGCTTCGATCACGCCCATACGGGGGAGGGCTACCCCTGGAGGGGCCTCTGTACCTGCCAGGACTACCGCCCCGTCCACCAGAAGGAGTCTCACCATCTTCACGAGCTGCATACTCTACAGTGATGACGCGATCCGTCACCTTGCTGAAATGGCCACTCAAAGGTTAGCTTTGGCTGAAAATTACCTTCTCAAACAAGTCATGGAATTGAGTGAGAGACAGATTCCCAACAAACGTCTTCACATCAAAAGAGATTGTGCTTTCCATGCACCGCCTCACCAAAATACAATAGTATAATAAAAATTTAACTGAAGACATAAGTCATAAAAACTAAGAGTTGTTGGAGCAAACACATCAAGCTCGATGGAGCACAGCACGAGATTTAAAGGAAAACATCATCGACCTTAAAGAGACTATTGTTACCTCATGTTGGTGCATTCGAGAGCTTTGGTAGCCTCCTCCTGAGTCTCGTATTGAACGAACCCAAAATTCTTTCGTATTTGCACACGCACTAGCTTGCCATAAGGCTCAAAGTGACGTTCAAGGTCGCGCACTCGTGTGTTGATGGGATCAAAGTTCACAACAAATAGTGTCTTTGAAGGACGTAGCTTGGTATTGCTCCTGCGGGCATCCTCTCGCCTACGAATGGCGCCATCACCTTGCTACATGCCATAAAAAAAAACCATTCAAAACAAACTACTAACACACTCTTGTCTGTCCTAAACCTCTTTAATCTTACCAGCTATGGACCGCCGATTCCACCACGATAAAGTAGGAATGTGTGACAATCATGCTAGAGTTAATGATGATATGGCGAGTGTGAAAGATGTTATAATGTGTTACACGTGAAAAAGGACATATAAAGAGGTTTGTGTTACCTTAGCCCATTCGACACTGAGCCGCCTGCGCTGCCTGCCGAACTCCATATTGTCGAGGTGGCGAATAGCGTCCTCTGCGTCACGTTCGTCATCCATATAGACAAACGAAAAGCCTGTGCAGCCGAACAATAGAGCATGAGCAACTTCACCTACTGAAGTAAGCGAGAGAGGAACCACTGTTAGGATTTATATTTAGAAATCCCTTCCAGGGAAATGAAGATTAAGAAAAAGTCAGACAAAAGTACACCCTTAAGAATCTCTTGTTACGTTTTGAGAGAAAAATTTGATAGCCACCTGGCCACTTATGAGTGTCTGCTGTCTGCACAAAGTAAAGTCAGGAGTCTATTGTTGACAAAGACACAAGGATCAGCCAAGCTTGCACCAAATCATGCTGGTCTCCATCGTGTGCTGCAGAAGGAAGATTCTAGATGATGCACATGTAGACATAACGAGATGTAGCTGAGGTGGACATTTCGGTGGAGCTGAGGTAGACTTCCGTGATGATTATAACTAGGATCATGCCTTGAGCGAGCCAAAAACGTTGTCATTATGCTGTCACCCATTGCATTAGAGGGGGGAGGTAATCTGATGACTGATGACAAGATGATTGATGACTGCAGGCATTGTGTTCTGATGTGTTCAGTCAGGCACATAAATGAAGCCAATTGTTGGCAAGGAGGAGCCACATAGGGAATGGGATATCCTCAACCAAACTGCCAGCAAGAGAGCTGCCATGCTCTCCATGCTCATGCCTGCGGTACCACACCCATTCTTGAGAACCTACAATCCATGGCCCAGCCCTACCTTTGTGTTTCTATTTCATACAGACAAAAAGCAGGTTGTTCAGAAGCAAACTACGATTTATTAAGGTGTAACGCAAAATCACAAATCAAAACTCCCCAGAAGAATCAAACTAAATATGTGAACTGCATGATTCAGTTCACAATTGAGAAGTAAACCTGTGGTCTTGCCATAACCACTTCTCCCTGACCACTACAGAAACTACAAGTTCCTTGAGGTGATAAAGACAAGACTTGTATAGTCTGCTCTACGAGGAAAAAATTGCGCTTGTTCTTTTCAAACCTACTAACGAGACTACACCGGAAACTGGAAGACAAAAGATTTATTATATCCACGAAAACGAATCAATAAGCTCACCTTTATGTCAAAAAGACGCCGTACTCAAGTATTTATAAAAAAAGCGACTATCAAGCATCGTTCCGTAAAGAAGAAAACACAACGACCACATCTCAAGACATAAACTCAAAGTAATGTCTCCATCGGTGAACATAAGAAGAAACAGTCAAAGCACAAAATACACAACTACAATTCCGTTTTCAAATACTACACATTCAAAACCCTAAGAAAAAGGCAGGGGTTGTTGTTGTTATTGTAACAGCCAAGTTCATCATGGTTGATAATACCAGAAAAATTAATCAAACTTGCCTGTCTTCATGTCAACACGGTCCACTCTTCCATACTCCTTGAACAAGCGCTCGATCTCCGACTGCCGAGCGTCATACTCGAAATTGCCACAATACACTGGCCTTATCTTGGCGGCCATCTCTTCAAAACTCCAATACACCAACACGAGCGAGCTCCTCCTGCCGCCCCTTCAAGGAAAATCTTCTGCAACAGGATTCCGAAACCTCGCCGTGAACGTCATAACTTGGCTTATAGTCCGCACAAACCAGCAAACCCTTGGAAATTTCAAACCCTGATAATAAAAAAGTCACAGCCGCAAAAGAAATTTTGTTTTTTAATACAAATTATACAAACTTCAAAAGGTGTTGAAGGTTTAGTTACTCACGGCGAACCACAAGCGAGTTGAAGGAGAACAATCGGCGAGGTTGCGATTGCAGAGAACAATGCTTTCGGCGAGCGATGGCAAAGATGGTGGTGGTGAGCAGTCTCTTCTGATTCGAACGTGTGAAAAGAAAAGCCCTCGTAAGTGGGAGCAAGAATCTGGCCTTTTCCTAGATATCTACGGTCTTGGGTGGCCGTGGTGTTCCTGTGGGTACAAAGGGTCAGTGTTTTTTTTTGGGCAAGTTAAGGCCCAATTGCCTCAAAAAAAAAAAAAAACTAGCTTCAAGCCTAGAAAAAAAAAAGGGGAATGTTTTTCAAAAACTGCCAAATTGCAACAATGAAAATCGCATTGCAGCTTAGGCTTTCATAAAATCCTTATCAAATTGAAAATTGATGCCATTATTTTAAAACTATTTGAGCATTTTAATTTTTTTGAGGTGTTGCCTAATCCAATTCAATATAACATTTAAGTAATGGCAATGTTTATTTGGAAGTTTTCAAAAAATGACCAATGAATAATTTTTACCTACAAAAAAAATCCCATGATGCTCAAAAAGTCCATGCATCCGGACCACCTTCAACTCCAACCAAAATAGGGGCAAAGCCAGCAAGTTACAAACCATTTTCAAAAAATGCCACCCAAACTTTGGTGGGAAAACCAAAACAAAAACCATGCAAAGGGTTGTTTGCAAGTTGTTGCAGGTTGTTTGCTCACAGGGCCTCTTTCCCGCGCAAGGCTTAGGTTATCACTTTTGGCTCTATTTTAGAGGGTTTTTGTTGAGAATTTGATATTCTAATATGAGTTCTCTACTTTATTCGAATCAACAAGATATTCAATGGTGAGGAACACTCAATAAAGATATCTTTACTTTCATTTTGGTAATTCTTGATATAAATTATTTATGCACTTTACTATTAACCCTTGAACGTTGCAGGAGCCATTTTGTGGCTTTTGGATGACTGAAAAGTGCTCTCAAAATGGAATAACACTATTTTTCATCTAAGATTTCGTTGGGATATGAATAGTGCAATTCTAGAGCATGTAGATAGATAGCTATTGCATGCACAATGTTCACAAAAGGGTCCCACTTGCCAATTGAGTAGTAAAGATGCACCACTATGTAGTGTATTTTGAATTATGAGGATTTTTTTACCAAAACTCAAATTAAGTTATTAAAATGATGTGTTTTTTAGTTTGAGCATAACAAGATATAGAAAGTTTACCAAATCTAGTTTCTCCTTGTACTTTAAGATTTTGAAAAAATTTAAGTTTTGAAAATTTTATTACTGTCACAAGTTGAGTACCTATTACCACAAAATGGTTACTTTTTCTAATTTTACCAACATGGGAAGAGGAATTCTATCATGATGATCTTCATCATGATTCACATCCACAAAAAAATTGGCATAATTCAATACATTTTATAATTTATATGAATTTCTTTAGCATTTGCTTCAAAAAATTACAATAGTTTCAAATTTTCACTAAAGTTTATGAACATTTTTTATATATGTAGTATGCACATACCTTCTTCTACTAAAATTAAAATATTGAATTTTGATGTTGATTGCATTGCCAAAATAACTCCTACAAGATGATTGCAATTCCATGAAAAATCCATGGTTGTAGGCCCGTCCTTTAAGGGTTAAATGTTGTCCACGTCCACAAACCAAAATAGGTGGTTGTTTTATATTACTTTCTTTTCCACAATAAGTCCGGAATTTGAAACTTAAATTTAAGTATGAAGAGTAAAAATGGTTCTTTGATTCTAGGATGGTGCCAAATATGTAAAGCAGTCAAATATTTTTTATACTTTTTTATGAGTTTTTTATTGTATAGTATGAAAACCAGCATGAATATTTTGTTGAGATGCAACATGGTGATATATGCAAAAAAAAATTGGAGAAACATTTTAAGTGGGAATTAGTAGTATATATCAAATCAATTAATTTCTAAACTAAAACTTTCCATTAAAACTCAAAATTTGTTATTATTCTTTCAAGGGCAATTTTGAGTACTTTGATCTTATTTTTTATGTCTTACATAAGATTTTCCTCACAACACTTAGAACACCAACATAACTTGTAGTCATCATAAACTACAATGAATTTTTATATGCATTGATCTTCTTATATAAAAAAGCATTTTAAATACACCTATTGCAATTTTCACAAAGTCACTGCACAAAAAATTGCATTCAATGTGGATACACAAGAGACTGTTTCCAATTACACATACAATGGACTTGGTTTGAAACCTCTAAATGATTTTTTCTAATCCTAGGTTGTATAAGGGGTTTGCCTTGGATTTATAATGAGGTCAAGTTGAGTGTATTTTACTAGCAAAAATAACAAACAACCTTCTAGATAAAAGAATCATTTTGAAACTAATTGATGATTTCTTTAATTTTTGTTTGTTGAATGGTGGATGGGAGGGAAGAGATTTGATATCATTAGCTATGAGTACACCAATGACTATTTTAATGCAACATTTAAATCTAGTGTGTGGACTATGTTTGGAAGTATTTTTTCATAGTAGAGGTTGCCATGAAGAAATTTTCTCTCTTGTTAAAATGTATTCCTTTACAACCCTTGGTTAAAATGACTTTTAATCTAGAAGTACACAAAAATTTCAACCCAGCTCTTTGTGTGAATCTTTCAATGTACATTATTCCCTCTACTATAAATGCATACATGCATATGGCAAACCCATCTTTTAGTCATTTCCATTCAATTTATCAAAAACATTCCAAGAGTTATGTCTTTTCATTAATTTGCAAAGGAATGAGTAGTGCAAGGGGTCTTAGAACTTGGAAGATTTCTTAGAAAATTTGTTTTTCTCCCCATTTTTGTAAGAAAATAATGTTCTTTTCTCATAGTGGTTTTCGTGTTGCATTCTTGTTTTTTCCTTCAATTTTTTGTGCAAAAGAGCCCAAAGTTACACCTTTGCACCTTGACAAACATGAAATACTTAGTGCTCTTCTCACAAGAAAAGGCAGTGTTAAGTAACAAAACTTTTGTTTGTCATTGCAAATTGATTGTATCAAGATTTTTGTTTCTGTTTTTATAAGATTCAAGATTTTACACTGTTAAAAATTAATAATAGTATTAGAATCCTTTCTTGATTATTGTGGTTCACATATATGACTTGGAATTGGTCATAATTATTAGTGCTCTCCAACTTTGGAAAATTCAAATACTTGTGTTTTCCACGCTTCATAACATTCAATAGCAGTAGTCTAAGACTGCCCACCCTCCAACTGAATGGTGTGGAATATTCCACACCATTCATTAGCTATGGAGACACTTATAAAAATATGTTAGAGAGTCAGCGGCAGGGCCTGCCATCCAACTTGGTTGAGTTTATTACACATACTGACGTCAATGTGGGGCCTGGTCTTGTTAGGGCTAATGATAGCCTACCATGAAACTCGGACGAGTTTACTACACATAACTTACCTTATGTGGGGCCGGGTCTTGTTAGGCTTAAATAATTGTGTCCTCTAGTTGCCCTTGTTGATGAGCTGCCCAACATCAATGTATGTGCACTATGCAGTAAATTAGGTCACAAAACTTCACCTTTTTTGAAATGTAGGTCCACCTGCATGGATGATCCCTGAAGAGAGGGAAAGGTAGCCTCTCTTCAGGCTATTGAATGTTATGTTCTTTGAAAAAAAACCTACAAGACCGCTATTTCCATTACCCATTTTGTTGTTTTCCATAACATTTCCATGCCATGCATGATTCCATAATGGGGAAATTACAAAATGAGTAACAAAAACTAAAGAAACTATAGTTTTGGTAACAATTTGAAAGTAATTACAATTTAGGTAACAAAATTGGATAACCTCAATGGATTTTGCAACTGTTGAGGGCGCAAGCCATTGAAGCCGGCATAGACACCATTACCAACACATCATTGGTCAAGATCATTGTTCTTTGAGTCGCAATTAGTCATGACCCTTCCTTGCACCTAGTGGCCAATGTTCGCCAAACAAGTGTAGATCGCACACTATCAAAGAACAATCACTCATCTTTTGCTCACAAATACTGTTGTAGAACTTCAACCTCACACGCTCACTAGTTGCATCTCACTCATGGACATGCATTGTGCATCGTCTCCCAACACAAGTTGATGCATAAGTAGCAATAGAATATCAAATAGACAATACGCAATGCACGTTCATGACTATGAGTGAGATGCAACCGGTGAGTGTGTGAGGTTGAAGTTTTGCAACGGTATTTGTGAGCAAAACGTAAGTGATCGTTCTTTGACAGTGTGCAATCTACACTTGTTTGGCGAACATTGGCTGCTAGGTGCAAGCAAGGGTTGCGACTAATTGCAACTCAGAGAACAATAATCACGACCAATGACGTGTTGGCAATGGTGTCTATGCTGGCTTCAACGACTTGCGCACTTAACAATTGCAAAATCCATTGAAATTATTGAATTTTGTTACCCAGACCGTAATTACTTTCAAACCGTTACCCAAACTGCAATTTCTTTCGTTTTTGTTACTCATTTTGTAATTTCCCCTTCCGTAATTCGTTTGTTGTCGTTTCCTCGCTTTGTCGATTTCGGACCACCATGGAAGGTCCGCCCTAATACGCTGAGTTGGAGGGAGTAACATGCCGAGCTGGCATCACGCTTCCTTGCAAAGCTCGCGAGACGAAGAGGACTGGCGAACTGGTCCGAATCTCGCAATAACTTAGGGTTTGCTCCGGGGCAATTCTAGCAGAGCGGATTCGTGTTCTTCCAGGCTACCTTACCTCCACCAGAATGGATCACCGAAGTTGAAGAATCTAACTAAATTTTGACGGAGGAGGAGAGGGAGGCAAAACCATGATGGGCGACAGCAGCAGCAGCAGCAGACGGGCGATCCCAGTATCGCTCGTCATCGTCGTCGTGTTTTTGTCTCTGGCAGCTGTTTATGCTGCTCCTACTCAGGAGCCCTTCCGGAGAGATCCCGGACACCCGCAATGGCATCACGGCAGTTTTCAAGACCACCGAGAAACCGTGCGCAAGCTCACGCACGAGCTTCTCCACTCTCGCGCGCAGGTTCGATTTTCTTGCACCTTTCTGCGTTAATGTGGTGTGGAAGGGAGAGAGGAGGTCAATCATCAATGGAATGCTTTGTGTTCTAATTGTTCTAATTGTTCCGTTTGAGCCATCCAGGTTCCATTTCCCATCGCCTTGGAGGTCAACGTGGTGCTGGTAGGGTTTCTGAGTGACGGGGGTTATCGGTTCCATCTGGACCACGACAAATTGCATCATCACATGCTATCCAGTTTTGCTACGCATCGGCCTTCTTGTATGGAGACTGGCGAAATGCTCGACATTGAATTCGACATTAACTACAATATCGTACCGGTAAAGCTTCATCATCTGCAATTAGGTTTTAGGTTTAAGTTACGCTGTTCGAATGGATGTTTTAGGTTTTAGGCTGTTTTAGGGTTTAGACTACTGTCGCCTGTTGTCTTTTGTTGAGAGTGTTCCTGTGGAATGTTTCAGGTTGGACCAACTGAGCTCCTTGCGATTGAAGATGACATGAAACTCAACATGGTTGAGGCAGGTTTAGCTAGAGAGGTACCTTTTTACTCTCTCTAGGCATTACGTGTAAATAAATTTATGGTGAATTGATCATTTCAAGTTTTGAGATCTAGCTTTGGGCACGACGTTTCATTTTTGAGGATCTGCCTGAACATTAATGAGCAGTGAGCCAGTTCTTCGATAATCTAGTGCTTTAGCTTCTTTTTGTGATTCAATGGGAAGGGCGCAAGCTATGTACTATTCTAGAATGTTATGGTTGGCAAGGAATTGTAGTTAACTTTTCCTGGAAATAGAAAGGACTTGACGTAACATTTATTTTCTTAATGTGCTGTGCGCAACAGAGTGAATTTGGCAGGGAAGTTTCATGTTTTGAGGTTGAGGCCACGGCCATGGAGCCAACCTTTGATAGGCTGTACAGTTACTTGTTTGGATTTCCTGCTGATGCAAGTGCAGAAGCGGACCCAAACAAGGCCTTACCCACCGCAATTTTCATACTTAACCTTGACAAGGTATGTTCGCCGTATCAGGATCATGTGCAATTAAAGGTTAAGCATGTTTTGATTGATCGTTTCTTCTAGAGTTTTTCATTTGATGTGGAAATTGGCCGAACTGTAGAACCGTAGAACAAGTTCATTGCGATCTTTAAAGAGTAGTCTCATGTTATAGAAGAGTAAGTTGGTGCTCTATTGAAAACTTGCGGGCAATTTTGTCCAAGTTCTGATAATATGATGTCTCTTTATACAGGCCAGAATGAATCCAAAAATCAACACTTCAGACGACTCTGGATTTGGCATTGTAACTGCACTTACTCCTGAGGAGTTTCTTAAACAAGAAGCTGATTATCTTTACCGATACCGGTACAACGGAGGCGCTGCCTCCCAAGTCTGGCTTAGTCATGGAAGGTTCGGAACTTGGTCGACCAATGGATATGGCAGCTTATGATTAAAAGGCTCACCCTGCATTGGTTTGAATTTTCAGTAATCTTATCTGGTGCAGCCTCTTAAGACTAGCAGATTTTGCATGAAATAAAACCTCCTGAGAAGGGGCAGTGGGAACACCTGCATAGTTCACCAGCATTGGTGTGTTGGTTACTTCGTTCTATACCTGCTACAAGCGTTAAGAATTTGCATTGCCGCACCGTATTTCTGGCTGGTGTAGTAAATGATCTGGGAGATGGTCTGATGATATCATATCCACCAGTCATTTTTTTGTACCAGCTATGTGTTCAAAGCTGCAATGGAGAAGTTTTTTTTTGTTTAATTTATACACTCTCACAGTCGTTCTATATTTTAATGAACGATTCGTGATCTTGTATTGTTGAACTTTGTTGCAGGTATGCGGTGATTGATATCTCAGCAGGACCTTGCTCGTATGGAAGACTGGAATCCGAGGAGGGAAGTGTGGGGCACCGGACAGTACCTAGGCTCCGCAACCTTTTGGTTCCGAGACACCGCCCTGTTGTCAACCCTAGTGTTGTGGAGAATGTTTTTTGTGGTCAATTATCTGGTACAATTGTGTCTGCCTTGGAGCATGTTATTGCTCCAGATGTTAGGTAAGATGTCCTATTTGGTTGGGCCAACATTTATTAGTGTTCAATTTCCGTTATTTCATGCTTACAGACATGCATGCAGCATTTTAGTTTCTTTCTTCAGTCCATTTCAAAGCAGGAATAGCATATCTGATGCTGTACTTAGTATGTGGTCTTCACAGGTTTGATACGGTGGATGTATCCTCACGCTTGCTGGTGCCTATTATTGTTCTTCGAAATCACTTGCACTACAATCTTCTTCAACCTGGAAGTAATCACAGCATAGATATGGATGAAATAAGGCATCAGGTTTGACCATGACTGCCCTCCCCTAATTCAGTTCTTTGATAGGTTTCGCAGTTAAGAACTAGACCCTTAGCGAAACTTTCAAGAGCCTTCTTTTGCCATTGTGAAAATTCTATCATTGAGCTACAAATCTGATTATTTTTATGTAGTTTTTGTTTTACGTCAGCAAATTATGCATGCAAACCCTCAATCTTTGAAGCGGTGTATTCTGTAAAATTACATATGAGGTAGATGTTAAGCTCTAGAGAGGTGCTTGAGAGCACTTAGTAGCAATTTTTGATTGATGTTTACAGTCATAACTCCTGCTTGTGATGCAACTCTATATACCCTAAGAAGTGTTCAGACCGTTTTTACTCCTACTCATATATCCCCTTTTATTTATCTATAAGTTCAAATATGTTCTGTAGAGTAGCAGGTTTCCTGCGTTCCTATGCTTCATAGTCTTTTGATTTAGATTATTAAACAATCAAATTTTTCTGTGTTTGTGCAGGTAAAATTGATGTTGCAACCCGGGCAAGAAGTTATGGTAGTGGCAGGGGTTCACAGCTTACATGACCATGAACGCCTGGCCATGGCTGTGGCGAAAGCCACGCGGGGAATGTCCACTCATGATACCCGCGAAGATGGCCGTTTTCATGCCAAAACTCTGACCTTCCTTGACGGAGCTGTGTTGCGAGAGGTGTGTCCCATGTCATTGTTTCCAGTAGATCTCATGTCCATTTGATTGCGATATGGAGTATTGCAGAGACGTACTCAGATCCACAATGGTTTTGTAGCTCGAGAGTTTTTCTTGAGAGAAATCGACAATTTTGATGACACAGCAGTTTGTTCAATCGTTGTAACAGAAGCAGCTGACGGGAAGTGATTAATGTCTGATGATCCGGCGATGCAGGAGATGCGGCATTCTGCTGATGTACTTGCTGCTGGTATTCTGGAAATGGCTGACCCTGAACTTTCCACGAGATACTTCAGGCAGAAACAACAGGTAACGTCGCTATTTAATATAATCTCCGAATCTTATCATTGTAGTCCTTCCCGCCACAGTTGTTGAAGAGGACGTTGACGTTGTATAAACGTGAATCTTTGCTTGGAAGTTGAGTATATTCTGAGAATTTCTTATTGATTTAAGCACCTTTCTTTCACCTGGTATTTTTCATTGTTGAATAATATGGGCTTTTCTGATTTGTAAAGTTATTCTATTACAGAATTTTAACTGGGATCAACCGCCCAACAGTGAGCCAGAGGAGCATGTTGTCAAGTCACGTGTACAAAAAAGCCCGTATGGAGTATCAAGACAGGAAAAGAATGCCAAAAGGAGTGGTCGAGATCGTAGGCCGTCAGACCTTTCAGACCTACCGGTTACTAAGTCTCATGGAACCCGAGTAATTCCTGTGTAAGTATGGACTTCATTTCAGCATGTATTAATATATTCGCTGGCTCATTCAGGGGGAGCTTTTTGAAGAAAAGTCATTCCTATATTATGGGTTGTAAAATTCATGATATTTTAAATCGTAACATTGGTCTCGGCTGGATCGCAGGTTTGTGTTATCCTTGGATGGAGTGGATCCACAGCTGCTGATGGAAGGAGAGAATCTCATGTGGGTGAGTCATGACGCTGTGTTTGTCCTGCAACATCCTGGAGAGCCTGTTCCTCTCAGGTTAGTCTCACAAGCCCTTTTATTTCCACGAGGTTGATCAACTTCTCTCTGTCAGAATTATCCAAATCCAGCGTCTGTCTTTCTATATTGTTTATCACGTTCAAACCCAGTGAATTCAGCATGTCTGTGAAAGCATCTTTTTTAATTTATAGGAAAATTGACAGTCTATCGTCTTTATGAGATTTTCACTCTTTCGTTATTTGAATGTGACAGTGCTGTGTCAGAAACTAAAAGAATGAAGGCAATTCCAAACTCCCCACAGCGTCATATAGTGGCAGGGCTTGCGGCTGTAGTCGGCGGATTGGTAGCACCTTATGAGAGAGCGTCGCACATGCATGATCGCCCTGTTCTCGATTGGCTATGGGCTTCAGGTCATCATCCTTTTGGTCCATTTTCAAACACATCTTCTGTGAGCCACCTGCTGCGCGACACTGCAAGAGTAAGCCCAAGTGTTGATGTACTGTTCCTCCATTAGTTGCAAATTGTGGCTGCATCTCGTGACTCAGTTACAAACATTGCTATTTAAGAACAGACCTGTGTTTTGCTTTTTGATTTAAAAAGTTTTCTTTCCTAGAAAATGTATGTCTGGCGTGTGTAATTGTTTGTTTGGCATGGTGCAGCGAAATGCAGTATACGCTCGTGTGCATATGGCACTAAGCACAATCAAGGAGTGTACTGATCAAGTCCAGGACTTCATAAGTAGTTACCTTCGCACACCTCTCGGAGAGGAGGTGAAGGGTGAGAAGGCGAAAAACAAAGTAGAGCTCTGGATAGACAAGTTCTACAAGAAACGGACAGCATTGCCGGCACCCTTGCCACATGACAAAATAGAGCGGCTGGAAAATTACTTGAGCACGTTGGAAGATCAGTTAGTGCAAGTGTCTTCGCTGTTATACGATCACCAAATTCAGCACGCCCTTGGAAACTCTTCGGCTGTTATGCAATCTGCTATGTTCACCCTAGAGTAAGTTAGATCTCTACTCTTACTCCGTCCTTTTTTATCCCAATAAGTTACATCATTGCACTTGATTGCGAATGCTTCATCTCTTGTGGTTTTGTTTGTCCTTGCAGCTACGTTGAACATATGATAGCAGCGGAGAAGGATTCGATGAGGTGCTGTAAAGTGGAGTATGCAAGACCAGTGCAGTCTACACAAACTCTCCTTTACGGTGGAATTTTGGTAGCTGGATTCCTTGTGTACTTTTTAGTGATATATTTCAGTAATTCAGAGCGCTGATGTCATAATTATTTTCTATTCTAGCCCCTCTTTGGCTCTTTCTCAGATACATACGGTTTTATCCGTTGGTCTAGTTTTTTTTTCTTTCTCGTGTGGACGGTCACTAACGAAACCACACCGGAAGTGTCAATAGTGCCAGTTAATTCCAAGCTGTAGAATGGGCTCCGCAGCTGCAACCAGAACGAAGAACGCGAAGTGGCCCCTGCAATACAATACTCAGAATTGAGACAGGATGGTCTGGTAGCATGATTGGAGTAACTTTGGTAGCTTTGGGAAGATAGCTCTGGTGAGACTAAGGTAGGAGGCTCATAAATGGATCATTAAAGGGCTGAAACTGAATTTTGGGGCGGTGAAATTTCTTGAAATATTTTTCAGTAAATTTTCCTTCAAAGACAAGAGGAATTGGCATCTGACCCAAGTTGTTTCATATTTTTTTGGAGCTTTGTGGAATTAGTTATGAAATTTTGAAGTTGAAATGGCATAGGGCTCTAAAATGGATCACCTCCTTATGTAAGCCGGTTAGCTTTTTTGTTTGAACATGGTGTACAATTGATCTATTTTGGTAGGAAATTTTATCATTGCATCCTTATGCAATAGGGGTAGTCATGGCACTTTCTTGCGGTGGTTTGGAGAATGAGAACTTAGCGGTGGCATGTCGCTAGTGGCTACGGGAGCTTCGGCCAGGATTAGCGTGTGAAACTTCCCAGCCTCCCATTCTTCTCCTCCAGAGGTGAAGAATGGAGTGGAGAATGACTTAATGTGTGAACTTCTTACCATGATCTACTCGTTTTCCCCATTGGAGAATCACTTTTCATGCTAGCTATTTCTGCTCCTCCAATCATTGACCGTGCTACCTTTCTCTAAGTAAACCATTCTCCATTCTTTGTTCTCATTCTCCATTCTCCATTCTCTATTCTCCATTCTCATTCTCCAAAACACACAAATAGGGGTGTCACAGCATCTTCATGAAGAACGAGCTTCTATTGGCTCCTTCTTTCTCTCCACAACTTCTCAATCTCCATTCTCTCTCCATTCTTGAAAGCACTGTGACTACCCCTAATATAAAGCAAGTGTACCAAATTTCAATTCTTGAAATTTAAAACTCCATTTCTGGTGAATTCTTTTGTGAGAAAATCATGGTTTTACATGATGATTTATTGAAAAATATTGGTGATGAATTTTTGAGATTTGATTCCATGGATATGTAGGAAACATCCATATGCACATCTTCCATGCTAAAAAACACCCCCTTAAGTAACAAAAATTTTACTAGCAAAAGATTCAATGAAACTAGTGATAGGCCCAAATTTTGTAAAATACATATTTTTCTATGAAAATCAAAATTTGTTGTTTGACTCAAACATTGT